>JASSUY010006543.1:15184-61020 GCA_032466535.1 Forpus xanthops
AGTCCTTCTCCTCAGGGCTGCTCTGAATCTCTTCTCTGCCCAACCTGGAGCTGTGCCTGGGATTGCTCCAACCCAGGTGTAGGAAATTGCACTTGTCATGGGTAAACTTCATGAGGTTGGCATCAACCCACCTAACAAGCATGTCAAGGTCCCTCTGGATGGCATTTCCTCCCTCCAACATATCAACCAAACCACAGAGCTTGGTGTCATCGGCAAACTTGCTGAGGGTGTATTCAATACCACTGTCCACGTAGCTGATAAAGATGTTGAACAGATTGGCCCCAACACCGATCCCTGAGGGACACCACTCGTTACCAATCTCCATCTGGACACTCAGCCACTGATCACAACTCTTTGCTTGCAGCCATCCAGCCAGTTCTTTATCCACCGAATGGTCCACCTATTTAATTGATGTACTCCAATTTAGAGACAGGGATGTCATGTGAGACAGTTTCAGATGCTTTGCACAAGTCCAGGTAGATGACATCAACTGCTCTACCCCATCCATCAGTTCCATAGCCTCATCATAGAAGGAAATCAGGCAGGATTTCCCTCTAGTGAAGCCGTGCTGGCTGTCACCAAGCACCTTGTTGTTTTTCATGTGCCTTAGCATGCTTTCCAGGAGAGTCTACTCCAAGATTTTGCCAAGCACAGAGGTGAGGCTGGCTGGTCTGTAGTTCCCCAGGTCATCCATTTTCCCCTTCTTGAAAATGGGGGTTATATTTCTCTCTTTCCAGTCGTCGGGAACTTCACCTGGCTGACATGAGTTTTCAAATATGATGGACAGTGGCTTTGCAACTTCATTTGCCAGCTCCTTCAGGACCCGTGGATGGATTTCATCAGGTCCCATGGGCTTGTGAACGTTCAGGCTCTGAAGATGGTCTCAGACCAGATCCTGTCCTACAGTGTGCCTAAGGTCTTCATTCACACAGTCCCTGCATCTACCTTCCAAGACTTGGGTGATGTGGTCAGAGCATTATCCAGTGAAGACCAAGGCAAAGAAGTCATTAAGAAGCTCAGCCTTCTCCAAATCCAAGGTAGCCACTTCTCCTGATAGCTTCTGGAGAGGGACTCTATCTCCAGTCTCTCTTTTATTTGCAATGTAGTTATAGAATCCTTTCCTGCTATCTTTCATACCCCTAGCCAAGTTTAATTCTAACTGGTCCTTAGCTTTCCTAACCTGGTCCCTAGCTTCCTGGGCAACATCCCTGTACTATTTCCTGGCTGCCTGTCCTTGCTTCCACCTTTTATAAGCCTCTTTTTTTCCTCAAAGTTTCCTCAGCAGCTCCTTTTCCATCCAAGGTCTCATGGCCCTCCTGCTGCACTTCCTTCTAGTTGGTTCGCAACACTCTGGAGCTTGTAAAAACTTGGTTCAGCAAGGACAAACACAATATACTGCATCTGTGATGGGGTAACCCAGTGCAGCTATACTGTCTGTGCTTTCCACGAGGCTTACTGAAGTTGAGTGCAGGACTTGGAAAGGCACTAACAAACAGCAGCAAGACCAACATAACCCTCAAAGATTGTTGGGGACCAGAGCACATGATGTGCCAGGATAGGCTGAGGACTGGCTCTATTCTACCTACAGGGGAGCAGTTCAGGAGGCATCTTCATTCTGCTGTGGGATTTGCTGTGGTGCCCCAGCTCTACCACAAGGTCTGGAGAACCTCTTTCCTTCCTGCAGGGCAAGAGGACACCCCTGCAATTTTGCCCGGCAGAAAGTCCCCAGGAGGGATGAAGGGCCTTGCAGAGGGAGCAGGAGGAGCTGTGGTCAGGCTAAAAGCAGAGTTAGATGCGCTTCCCTTGTGCCACGAGGTCAGGGCAGAGTGGCACAGGTCCCTGTCACAGATCCTGGCCTGGGCAGTGGGGTTGTCCTCTCCATGGGGACCCCTAGGAGAAGGGGCTATGGGAGGTAGAGAATAGAGGGCCACCCCCTGAGGAGAGGGCAGACAAGTGATGTTCACAGCATGGTGACCCTGCTTGGGGTGTAAGTCCATGGAGGGATGGGGCAAAGGTGCAGAATAAACAGCATGTGTCCAGGGCATGTGGAGGCCACTGAACCCAGAGCACACCCCATCTCCTTCTGTGAGGAAGGTGACCCCAGCCAGGCGGGTGCTGTGCATCTGCCAGGTGAATGGGTCATCGCTCCCCAAGGAGGTGGCAGGACATGATGTCTCCTGCCCCTCTTGAAACACAAAGCTCTGTAACCTGGTTCTCCTATGAGATGTCCTGCAGGGCTGCCCTGGGCAGTGGTCACATTTTGGCCTTCCTCCTCTGAAACAGCTCATTTAGAGCCCTTCTTGAAGGCTTAGCAAGGCAACTGGAAAGATGCTCCTCCCCTTCCTTCAGAGAACACCCATGACTATAAAATCTAGGATGATGCTTGGGCAGAATCCATCCCAGCCCTGACCTCGTGGCGCAATGGTAGCGCGTCTGACTCCAGATCAGAAGGCTGTGTGTTCAAATCACACCGGGGTCAAGATTTCCACCTGTCATGGGGTATCACTGTGAGATGGGCATCTCCTTGGCAATTATTTTTGCCTTCCCACTGTGTAACCCATAGCTCTGGTGAAGGGCAATAACTGTGCCATGGTAGAGCGGTCTTATGCTGCTGGACCTTGTTAGGTAGTGTCTGGATAGCTTCAGCCTTCCTTCAACCTATGTCTACAAAGGAGGCAGGATTAGCGAATATCTCAGCTCCTGCTCCATGACTGTGTACATCTTCTCTTGGTCCCAATACCCCTCCAGAAGGGAAGGGGCATACTACTCCAGATGTGTCCTTTTACAAAAAGCCCAGACTGCAGTCTCCTGATCCATAGCAGGGCATATTACCCATAGAAGCATGGGCCTTGCAAGCATGGCACCCTGTGACAACACGTTCTGATATTGCTTTTTGGGTTTTTTGCCTCCCATCTTATCACTGTGCACTCTGAGAAATGTCTAGGTCCATCTGCTGTACACCCTTCTGTTTGTTAGGTTATTGAAGGTTGGGAAAAAATCCTTTTGCATAAAGGCTCCTCTCCTCACATCTCAACTATCACAGCCACCACCACCTTAGTGGTGGACTTGCTTCACTATGTCAGTGTCATTTTGTTGATCCTATTACAACATCCAACTGTGGGGAATTGAAACCAGGCTGCCAGGACTAGCCATCAGGGGGTTTAACTCTGTTCTTATTCTCTTCCTGGTTTCCCATGCATTTCTTGGTGAGATGGACAGAGAAGATGGAGGACTGGAAAAAAGGAGACTTGAAGCTCTGGGAATGACCTTATTCGAGTTATAACTCAATAAAAGTAGTTGAACTCTTAAGTGCTATTTAAGTGTGAATTTTAAGTCATAAACAGGAAGCTTAATGAAGGTCTACCTGGACACAGCCCTGGAAGACCCCTTTTCTGCCTGTACCTTGCTTGACACTATCCACAAGCGTTTTTGCGGATGGGGACAGAGGGGAAAATAGAGACTCCCTGGGCTCAGGCCATCCCATAACCAGGCACCACAGCTCTGGAGAGCCCTGGAGATGCTCTAAGTCTGATATTGTATGGGAATCACAGCCACAGACAGAAGGCAGAAAAACCAAGTGTAGGCCCTTTGGTGACTCCCATTCTCACTTATCTGATGAACATAGACCTAGGAGACCCTATCCCATGTCCCAAAACTCCTGATGATGGGTTGAGCTAGCAGAGGATTTAATCGGTGGCTGTTTGTCCTCCAGATGTCGCTACCTCACTGCCAATGTCCTTGGCTCTTCCCAAAGCAAGGACGGGGATCATCCGGAAGCAAGGGGGAGATCATCTGATTGCACACATAGCTGTACCCTGGGGAAAACGCTGCAGATAGAATCTGTGCATGCCAAACCCTGTACGTGCTGAGTACATTCACATAGCTTCTGAACCAGGGACAAGAATTATGCCACCACCCTGCCACTGCGTTGTGATTTTCTGCCCTTTTGGCTTCCCTGAAAAGAAAAAACCTCATGTATTTCCTTTTGCAGATCCGTCACAGCTGAAAAAGCCCAATCTAGTATATATTGTTAAGTGCTTTTATCACACTCTTGAAAGACAAGTATCTGGTAAGAAGTATTATTCTGGTGTACTTCTGCTTAGAAGTATTACTTTCACTGTAGCCAACATTTCATAAAGTACGCTGAGGTTTACAATAATCCTCACTTTTCAACGGGCTGAACTTTACAGACTTTTGTTTCTTTAAAGCAGGAGTGACTTGAGTTACAATATAAGCAAGGGCTGGCTGCTGCTGAGGTTTAATCAAAGGGGTGGTTAGCTGCGGAGTAGAGCTTGAATTCACCCATGCAAGAGAACTTATCATAGGTTACTTTATAACCAAATTATTTCACAATCTTTAGACTGTCTGAATTTTTTTAGTTAAAACACTCTTAACTTCCATAAACCTTTGAGGCAATGTCAAATGGGAAGGTGTGAGAGAAAAAGGCTTTAAAATGTTCCATAAAGCTGCAAATCCTTATAATAAACGCTGTTTCATATGTGACTGTATTTTCCAATAAAAATCCAGTTCTTGGAAAATTGTGGTGAGTCCTATTGAGGTCTGTTACATGAGGTATTTCACTGTAAATATTGACATACCACCAGCCTGAGCAGAGGAGGACATGTGAGAAGTGTCTGTGAGCACAAGCCCAACACCCCTGAGTTGAGATCCCTGCTCACAGTGCCAGAGGAGTCCAACTCTGGATTGTCTGTTTCTCCTGAAAATGATTACAGAAACTTGTTGCATTATATGTAGAAAAGTATAACATTATGTATAGAAAGGTATTACATCAGGCAGCAAGGATTTTCCCTGGCTGTATATGCATCTGTGCCTCTCCTGTGCCACTGGGCTGTGCTCACTTCTAACACAATCACACGATTGCACTGGAAGATTAATTTTCATTTCCCTCCATCCTGTTGATTCAAGGTTCAGTGTCTAAGTTGAGGACAAGGTCACATCTTCCTGTTAGTGATCAAGGCAAGGTCATTTGTGTTCTGCTGGACATTTTAAAGGAGAAAGATACTCCTGTTTGTGGAGGGAGGTTAACTCCTAGGCACCAGTGCCTATAATATGGTCTTTAGTCTCTTTTTCCTTCACTGTCTAAATCACCTACAAAACGACTGCTGGAGAAGCGATGAAGAAACTTATTACGATCTAAGTCCCAAGCTTCTTGTCTCTTGTTTTCTCTGATTAAGCCTCTACTTTTTTCTCTCTGTGCCTTGATTTCCTTTTCCGGTTGGTGACTTGCCCCTATGGATTGGCTTGCCCAGGTACCAGATGGGGCACAAGAGAGACTACCAAATTCCAGCACGAAGGGAATCATGATTAACAAGGCACAGAGAGCTGTCTATAAAAGTGTCACTGATCCAGTCCACAGTATATTTATTTATAGGTCTACATCAGGAATAAAAGGCAAAATCCACTGTTTATCCACTTCCACAGCCGGGTGAGCTCCCTGCTTTATACAGCTTAAGAAAGGCAGGGGAAAGCCATGCAGATGCATTGTTTCTGGGTAGCTAATTCCTCCATCTGAAAGATCTGTAAGACCTGACAGATCTTCTCATTTTGCTATTATCAGTACACTTTTCAGTGGTGCCTGATCTTATGGCTGTGTTGTTCTGTCAGTACACTCTTTCCCCAAGGTTTGTGCCAGTGGAAGATGAAAAACTGTTTCTTAGTCTTTTGCGCTTGGAAAATCAACTAGATTTTCTTCCTTTTTTATCTTTTCCATGGCATTTTGTCACTTCTGTGTGAACAGAGGCTGTCTGACAAATGGGGTTTTATCCCACTGTTTGCTTGCTTGCTTGCTTCTTTTATGCTTCTGGGATTTTAAATCATATTCCTGTATTCAAAACTGTTCTTGCAATTGAATCATTATGCAAGACTAATATCCTTTATACTGGTGCAATGGCTGATCAAATAAGAGCTGTTGTAATCTAAAGGGACAATTAGTTTGTAGGGGTAAAGCCAGAGATTTCACTTATTTGTGACGTGATTGCAGCAGCTTTGGTCCAAATAGTATCCTGACACAACTGATGAGTGCTTTGGGGCAAGAGGAATGAGTGGAGAGGAAGGAGAGAGGGAAAGGTTCTATCTACCCTCTCTTCTGAGAACTTACATAGGAAAATTCTCTGTGGTAGCGTCATGTCCATGTTGGCAAGTAAATGAGTTTAGGGGAGAGATACAGACCATGTTTCTATAGTATCAGCTAACCTGGGCACAGTTTAGGCCCAGGCTAACTAGTACCAACCCAAACTATCCCTGGGCACAGCTTGGGGTTGGCATGGGACCATTCTCAATAGAAAGTTTTCATTCAGTCATCTTATTCTGCGGAGTAAAAGAGTTTATGGATGTGGCCATCCATAGTTCATAGATGGCATCCTAGCTGCCTTAGGAATGGTCGCCATCATCTTTAGTTGAGTAGTTTACACAACTATTTTCCCCATCCTTCCTCTGGCAACATCATTGTATCCACTGTTGGACTAGCTCCACCACCACCCATGACCAGACTCTGTGAGCACACAGAAAGCTATGCCAGAATAACTTCTGTGTTCATTACCAAACTTCCTGTGTTCATTATCCATCTTTCCACCCCAATCCAATGGAAGGAGTTAAACAAAAAAGAAAACACAGATTTTAAAGCTAAATATGTTATATGTTATTCACAGCTTCAGATGATGACTAGGCAGCCCAGAAGATTCTGCATTGCAAGTCATACTTAAAGGACAGTGATCTATGAGGCTTGCCTGTGAAGGAGTGGCATATTTTTGCATTGATAAGGAGTTAGAATTTTTTGCTATACTTCTGTAATTCCTTACCAAGGCCAAACCTTTACATATGCTCTTTGCACCAACACCCACAAAGCCGTTCACGTTGTCCCTCCGAAGAGCTGGAGATGAGGGTAAAGTGTGGGTGAGTCTCTTTTACACCCCCTGCAAAGGCGTGGGCATGCAAAGTGTACAGACGGCTCTTGAGAAATGCAGCCCTTAATGCCGTTAGCAAGTCTTGGCCTCTCCAAAGGTCATTTTCCCGGCAGTGTCTGGCTCATTACCCAGGAGGAATCCTGCCCTTGGAGTGGGGGTGAGGTGCTGCTGTTAAATGCATGGTTTCCCAGCAAAGTCATGCACCGGGAAGCAGGAGCCATGAGCCGTTTCTTGCTCTATGGAGATCTTTATGCAGAAGCCTGGAAGTGACCCTTTTAGATGCTACAGGGTCAGGTGACAGCAAAGAACCTTGAGACTTTTGTCAACTTCAGCAGATGAAAAGCAGAGCTGCTCATGCCCTATCAGTGTGTTTGTGAGCAAGGGAGCTCAAAAATTAACAACTCAGCAGCTTCCCTTCCCTGCTGAGAGGCTCTCTTGAGCTGGCTTCTGCACATGCTGCAGTATCAGTCCTGCTCCCAGCTAAGATTGGGCCAAGCCCCATCCTTCATCATGGAGATCACAGTGGTGAGGAAACACCGTCCATAGGTGGCGAGATGAAGCAGAGAGTAGATTTACTTGGTGCACCCAGAGGCTCATGTGATAGATGCGTATCTCAGCAAGTTATTTAAGAGACAGCAGTTATCAAGGAGAAGATTGTAGTCCTGCCTCTGTCCCCTAAGAAATGGTCTAGTCATATACTGAGATATTTTCAAACCACAAAGGGTGCAGTTCCAGCCGGAAAGTTAGCTGAAACTGTTCTTAAACTAGAAATTGGAAAGCAAACATCTTGGGGATGAAGGCTCAAGGAAAGAGCTCCTAGTCCCCAGCCAAGCAGTGTCTCTTCTTTTCCCATCCTGAGCAGACGTAGCTCACTGGGTGGTAGAAAGCAAATATCACACACACCTCCAGCCCCCATATGCATTTCACAATGCACTGATTAGTTCATTGGAAATTAATTATGTACTTGTTCACGTCATGGTTTACATAACCGGGTTTAACTATGATATTGGCCTTAGAAGATGTGAGCTGCTTTCCAGAGAGCTAGAAATGAAGTAACTAAATGAATTGAAGTAACTAGGTATTTATCATATGGGATTCCTCTGGGTGGTTTGTTTTCTTCGTTCTTTAGAGGATTATATTTCAAGTCATCTTTTATTACTCCATGGACATGTTTTGTTTGCTAGATTAGTGATGCATTCTCTTTCAATATTATCTTCCAGTGTGTGTTATGAGTCCAGAGATCTGCAATGGTTGACTTTCAGCATGGGATTTAAGCGTCACTTACCATCACCTAATCACTGTGATTTCCTTTGGTGATGGTGGCACCCAAGTAGAGACAGGCACAGTGAAGAAGCCCTATGCAACTCCAAACTTTAATCAGGACACCGATCTATGTAGAAGATGGCTGTCTTAATCCAAAATTGTTTATAGCAGCAAGGCAAAGAGGCATCCAAGTTAGACGTTCTATGGGTAGGGGGAAGGATGGTGATTGCCAGAGCACTTTTTTAAGGCCTCATTTGTAATTGGAGCAAAACCAGCCAAATATGAGTGCCTGTAATATGGTAAGTTGCAAATACAGACTAGAAAGCTATCTTCTGTACTAGCTCCTGAGATCCTATGGCATGGTGTGACCCATTCTGTACAACTGTCTTAGCCTCCAAAACAGGGTGACCACATCAGACTGTACTTGAACAGTTCCTAGACAGGATTAATCATTGAAACAGCCCAGGAATTTTTGGCAGAGGCCAAAACTGACAGAGCTGTTCTAATAATTCAATACTGTGGATGATCAATTTTCAGGGATCACATCCTGATGCTGTTTAATCACTACAGACGCAGAGAAGTCAGCTGAATCACTGTTCAGACTCTATCAACTGTACTAGCTCCAGCTTGATAGGTTATAATAACATCTTGGACGTAGCAGACACAACAGACTTGTCTATTACACATGAAAACAAACATGCTTATGCAAGTGAAGGTCAATGCCACTCTGATCTGTTTGTTCTGTATGGTTCCAATTCTTGTGGCTGCAGCATTAGCAGCTTCCTGCCTCACAAGAGCCAGGGGAGCTCTGGTGGTTTTATTTTTTTATGATGATGGTGCCTAAGTCAAAAATCTACCCAATACACCATGTGAACCAATATTTTCTGCTGCACAGAGGGAAGCATTTAGATGCTGCTTGCTGTCTAATGAAAACACTTCTGGTGTTTTATCATCAACTGCGCAATAAAGGTTGGACCCAATGATCTTAAAGGTCTTTTCCAACCTAGTTGATTCTCTGATAGTTCTTAAAATTAAAGCTTATGTTTCATATGATAACATCCACACAGAAGCCTCAGCTCCTTCCAGGAAAGGCATCATGGCAGCATCATTAGCACTGAGTGACAGATCAGGAAACTCGTCCTGCAGGATCAGAGAAGCACTAGCCTTTTCTTGATAATATACAGGTGATCTTGCTTCCAGACTTCCTTTCAAACACTGATTGTTATTCGTTCTCTCTCTCATCTCTGCAGAGCAGTATTCCTTTTGTATGGGCTTTAGAGCCACAGAGGACATTACATTCTCTAGGCTGATTTTCAGTGTTTTTACATAAAGATCTATTTAATGTTGACTGACTGTATGGGTTGCAACATGAGGATACATGCAATTGAGATCAAAGTTACCAAGGGCAGGTAATAATTGACTAGGTTCCCAGACCTCAGCATTGCAGCATCCCCAAACCTTACATGCAGAGAGGCTATCCAGCCTCCTCTTTAACCTTTTCAGTGGTAATGGGAAGTCTCTCATGTCAGAAATCACTCACAGCTCTGCTGTACTTTTATCTTCCTCTGAAATTTCTCTATTAGAAGAGCATTTTATCTATCACAGGCACCATGAGGACTGACGGAAGAGCAGAGGAAAAACGTGCCTGGTGGTCCTTGCTTTCAGCCTTGTGCACCCATTTGGCTCAAGTGAAATGGCGTAAACCACTCAACTGACAAGTCACATGTGGGAATACTTCACACAAGAGCATGGTGTATCTGTGTAAGACACAATGGAGAATCAGGCTGGATGTCAGATTCACCTGTAGCTATCCAGAGGCTCAAAGATTGTGTATCTCTTACCACCAGGTATCTGCAGTCAGTTGTGAGAGAGAAGCACTCTATTACTTACACTGCAAAGGGAAGAGCTGTAAATTTGATTTGCATTGATTTCCTACAAACAAAACTGTAAAAAAGAAGACTAGCCAGCTACAAAAGTGGAAATATCCAAAAGTGTGGGCTAAAATTGCCCAGTGAGAACATGGTGATGATGATAAAATGAATGCAATATTTCAGTCTACATTCATTGATCTTGTTTGCTAACTTTTAGAAGCATCAAACAAAGGGCGCAGTTGAAGAACTTATTACCATAACTAATTAACTTACTACCGATTAATGGAAGATCAAGCACTGCAAACATAAATTACTCTGCATGTAGTGTAAGGGAAAAGCCAGGAAAACACTGAAGTATGTGCTAATATGAATTTGGTTTTAATGTCACTTAAACATATGCTTTGCTAAATAACCATATGCCTATGTGGTTTTAAAGGCATACTTACAGTTAAAATGGCAAAATAAAGTCCTATCAGTCTCCAAATACATGTACCCCATTATAAGTAACCATTCTCAAAAGTATAATAGTTCTTGGTTTCTAAAAAAATATATTTTATTAGCCATTAACTGTTTAAGTTTTTCTTAAGAGAATGTCTTCAAGAAAATTATGAGGCAAAAAGCAATCAACATTGCAGATGGTGCTCATTCTGAACTGCTATGGGAGGTCATTTGTCAACTAATAAGGGAAGAAATGAAGAAAATACCTGCCTTGCAGAAAACTGAGAAATCTACTCAGACATTGCTTGCTCCTTTATGAGGCTGAGTTGTTTGTAAGGTCTGGCCCCAATTGATGATTCAGATTTTCCTTGCAATATCACCTTTAGAAAGCTGTGCTTCTAGGGCAAAAATCAGCAAAATTGGATTGCAAACATCAAAACTTACATATCTATTCATACCTCATAGATTTACAAAGTTGCCTATTAGTAAATGGCAAGAAATAAAGGGAACACTATTCTGATATATTGCATCCTTCATGATAGCACAGAGACCTGCTGATGTACCAGGTAAGGGACTGTACATCTCTTCCAAGTCTCAAAGGCAAAATTAAATGTCTTTTGAACACCGTGCATGTCTTCCCTTCCATTTGCTACCAATATTCTCACTGAATCTTTTATGTCTTTTTTGCATTTCAGTATCCTTGCATGGGGTTTCAAGTAAAATCTCCCTAATACCTGTTCACCTCCCTAATACCTAAAACCTCTAGGGTAAGTACCTACAACTCCTTGAGTTTCCATGTCTGGAAGTTAACATTCAACAGAAGTTTGGAACCAGATGTTCTTTAAGATCCCTTCCAACTCAAACTGTTCCATGGTCTTCATGACTCCTTCCTGGCCCTCGCTACCGTGGGACACAGCTTCACGCACATGCTGCCATGCTCCAGCCCAGGCCAACTGCTGTACTGCCAAATTGCTTTGCTCCTCAGGGGTTTTATACAAGTTTGCCCTGGTTTTAAGCAATCAGCTTGCACTTGTCTTTGTTTTTACCAGGAGCCAATGTAATGGAATTTTCCTATTGCTCTGAATAACATTTTCAGGCTGCCTGTGTTAACAGGGCTTAAAATGTTGCTCAATTTCCCAGAAGGCTGATTTTCTTCTGCAAGAAATAAGATTATTCAGCAAAATCTATGATGCTATGGCAGTTTGCACTGCTGAAATTAAACAATTTGGCTCGGGTAGTAGATTTATTCTGTTCCACAGGTGAAAACCAGTACAGCCCTGAAAGCAAGCAAAGCTTGTTCAAATACAATGTGTGATAGCAAAGAGGAGTCACCGCTTTCCCCTGTACCATATTCTGATTTTAGTTGGGGAAAACATGACTCCTCTCTAACATGGACTTCTTTAGGGAGCGAGGAGTGCTCAAAAACCACACTTCCCATTGCAAAATATCTCAACACCGTTGTCCTGTCTGTGTGGAAGACAGGTGGGGAAAACTCATATTTCAATGGGTCTTCATAAAAATGAAAGGGTTTTATTCACATTCATCTTGTAGGACAGGTGTCTGTCAGGATGTCCCCCTGACGGGGAGTGACAACTCAACCGTCCTCTGCATTAGAAATGGAGAAAGTGGATAAGCTGCCGGCAAAAACAAAGAGGTATTTTCCAAGGCTAGGGTACAAAAAAGGACATTCTGGAGTGCTTGGTTATTACTGGTTAATTAGATTTTATGGGTGGAAGAGGGAAATCAGTGTTTACCTAACTGCTATTTACTATATAAACACTTAAGTAACTCACCTTGTTAGTTTCTCACCTGCTTGAGCTTGCCTATTAGTATGTAGATTAAATATAAACATCAGTAATTTTTTTATCCTGCAAATAATTCTTAGAACAAAAATGCCATTAACTCTAGGTTGAGTATAGTGAACAAGGTAATAAGGAAGCAAACTGCTGAACCAGAATGTCAGCGCTAGGAGCTGCAGAAACACCTGGTATTTGACAGAGATCAATCTGTGTATTTTGTGTGCCAGTGTCTGGGCAAAGGGAGGATTCCCATGGGTGCAAAGCTGTTGCTGTCATTTGACATCTGGCCCAGGATCTGATGAAGGAGAGCACTCAGTGCTTTGATCCCCTTACTAGTGCTTCTCAGTAAATTTACAGGCATGTGGATCATGCTCTGAAGTGAAGCCCTAGGAGACATTGCTCTTCAAAGCCCTATGTCTGCTGAGACTCTCATGGAATCAGCCCATTCTCCCAACCTTCTGGACCATGTGAGGGGAAACAAAAGGATGTCAAAAGTTCGTAGAAATGCAAAGCACTCAATGTGGTACATAAGTGAGAATTAAAGGAAGGAAGGAGCTTTGCATCAGATCTTTGCAGTGGGTGACGATGTCCTGAAACCTGTTTAAAATGTGACGAGGCAAAGTTGTGCTATGTCAGATCATTTCCAATGTTTTGACGTCATTTTCCTGGTGACAAAGATGGGGAGACGGAGACAAATGTTACGTGACTCATCAGTGAGTGAAGGATCCAGGGTCAACACTAGCACCAGACTCCAGTGGTGGCCGACTCTCAAGTCCTCTGTTTAACCCATCCCCATGCCTGTGTTTGAAACAGGATGACAAAAGCCAATGGGTACATTGTGTAACCGACAAGGTCAATGAATATTCACCTTTGGGCATTGCAACACATTCACTGCCCATTTCACTGCAACCTGTGATAAGGGAGATAACCACCTTGCTTTCCAGAAGGTTGTTTGCTGTTACTTATTGACAAAGCACTCAGCTGTCAAACTTACAGAAGCCCACAGGCCCTATAAATACAAGGTACCTTTTCTAGCCTCTTCCACAACCAACCTTCGTCCTCCATTGGTCATTCAGGCGCTTTGCAGGAGCACAAAACTGAAGAATCCACTGGCAGCCATGAGGATCATCTACGTTCTCTTTGCTGTTGTCCTCCTCCTCTTCCAGGCTTCTTCAGGTGAGAAGCAAAGTTAATCCTATGAAGAACAAAAGGGCTTGTAAGCAGAGATGAAGAAAAGCATTCATCAACTGACAGGCAAGATGTGATGGTGCTCCTGTGCAGTGGATGGGACCAAGAACATCTGTGCTTACAATGACACTCTTCTTCTTAGAAAATATCTTAAGCTATAAATGATATCCTTCTTAGAGAAGGATAAATTTTAGTCTGAAAATTGACATTTTAACATCTTCCACTTCCCACAGGTTCCGCAGATCCTCTTTTTCCTGACACCACAGAGTGCAAGAACCAGGGAAATTTCTGCCGTGTTGGCACATGCCCACCCACCTTCACAGTCTCAGGGTCATGCCATGGGGGGCTGCTGAGATGCTGCTCAAGGTAAGTGCCACAGGACTGAAGGGAATCAGAGGTCATCTTTGTCTTACTATTTTATCTGGTGTTTCCTTGAATAATAAGCACAACACCATAGGGCCTGCAGGACGGCCATATGTGAGGAGTACAGATGGAGGACGAACAGGCTGTGTTCACTCACAGTAGATGCATTTTTAAGGAGACAGTTAATTTTGGTGGAAACTGTGTGGGAGAGTAAAAGACCAGGAGAGTCAAAATTTCCCAGCAATCAGTGTTTTTCACTTTATATTAAGTTTTGTTGGGAATAAAAATAAAGTAGTTTTTCAAGAAGTTATTAAGAAAATATTTCACAGTATTTTTATCTCAACAATGTATCCCCCTTTATTAGTTTGATCTCCAAAAAGATCTAGAAAATTGAATTTTAAGGGGGGAAACATGTACACCGAACTCTGCTTCTCTCTTTCTTGCCACCTCTCCTTCCTTTCACCATTGTGCAGTTCTTAGAAAGGTAAAGAAGAGTGAATTTGTTAGTGACTGGAGACAGCTGGGTGTGTGTCTTGCTTTTGACTTTGGAGATGACTTTCTAATAACTTTTGGATTTTCCCTTATAGAAAGATTTCCTCCTTCTTTAAGGTTATGAACATACTTCTGAGGAATGCACTTTAGGTTAGGATAAAACATGTTCCCAGGCATATAATTCCTACAGCAGTTTTGTTCTGCTGATGGCCATGTGATGGTCATTGCCAGCTGCAGTGAGTAACACACACACTCAATTCAGTTCCTGCAGTTTCGAAAGAAAAGAATAGCTGTGATGACATAAGTCATCCCAACAAGAAACGTTCAGGCAGATCCTCAGCTGCTGATGTGACTGGACAGAGCCTGGATCAAAACAAAGGGAGAGCTCAGATCCTTATTTTCTGGATTTTCTAGAACTCTTTATTCTGTTACTTATAGAATTGCCAGGGTTTAAATGTTCCTAGAAACTGAAGAAAGTGTGATGACATTGCTCTACGGAGAAGGTTTTATAGCATTTGGTCAGCACATGAATCCCCACATCAGTCAGATGGTGCTTTCAGAAACCCAAATCATGCCAATAATGGGAGATGTTTGATGTCATAAGATTAAGACGCAAAGGAAGCACTCACTTAGGCACCATGGAAGTAAGTGAATGGTACAGAAGCAACCTACTATTAGATGGTTTTAGAAAGGAATGATGTGATTACTCAGCCTCTGTGAATGATCATTCTCTTTACAAAGCAATTTCTACTGGTAGCAAACAGACTGGTAGGAGCAGATGGCAGGTCTCCAACTTCAGATTTCTGGGAGCACATCTGTAAAGCGTGATCAAAAGAGAATTGGGAAAGAATAGGAAAAGAACAAGACCTCTTGAGTTTGCTTCCAGGTGTAATTTTTCTGTAGAAATACTCTTCCTTGGAAGAGTGTACCCATATGTGATATTGATGGGTGCTAATGATCAGGATTAAAACTCTTCCTATTTGGATTTTACATTTGCAGCTGGGTTGATCAATACTGCAGTAAAATTTGAAACCAACAGGGTATTCTGAGGTACAATATAAGCAGTTTTTTTCCAGCTTAGGATTCAATCTACTGAGTTGGTTGAAAAGAAATCTTTTATATTGGATGCAAAGAGTTTGATTCAGTAAGATACATTGAGCTATTTAGTGGTATTTGAAGTGCCTTGGAGTGTTTAAATATACATATATATATATATATACATATATATGCATGTCTGGCTGAGATAGCACTTGAACTACAGGAAACCACTGCTTTTCAGAAAAGATGGATGGAAACCAAACAGATACCCCAGAGCTCTTCAAATGACACCAGACATGGGTGGTTCAGCAACTCAGCCAAATCCCAAGTCTTTATTTTGGGGTGAGGTGAATTAAAATTTCATTACTAGTGGCAATATAACCAGTGTACCACAGACCATAGCTCTTGAGGATTGAATGCTTGTGGACCTAGACACTCAGCACACACAGAGACCCTTGCTTGGAGGTATCTAATTGTAGATGGCTGAGCCCACTCTGTACATTTATTCTGAGAGGTGATTAGCAGGTATTGAGGCTTTTAGAGACTGAGTTTCAGTTACACTTCAGCAAAATAACAAGACCCTTGTACTTTTACAGGATTGTGGCAGAGTAAGAAGAGAAGGCTTTCCTGGGTCAATGCCCTTGTACCAGCACCATTTCCACTGCCGTGAGGAGGTGATTTTGATGGACTCCTCCTCTTTTTAAAGCCTACTGCAAATGTGCATGAAAAAAAGCTTCCAGAGGGCATGTCCTGTTACCACACTGCTTCTGAAGATCCAGGTTTTTTCTTTGCTAAAGTCACTCCCTCTTTTGCTTTTAACACACAAGCCACTTTGGTAACTTGGCCACCTATTCCAGCCTACCTCACGGTGATGTTCAGATGTTCAATCAGTCCAGGTTCATGCAGCTCTTGAAGGATGTGAAACAACATATATGTTATTATTTTATTCACACACAAAAATAAATGTCTTCTTAAACCTACAACTGTGAGCTTCTATCGTTACTAACAGTGATTTTCTCTATGGTTTTGACTCTAAGCTCATTGAGTTATGCAATCTTTATAAACACATAAGTTTGTGCAGTCTCACATATTTCTGAGTGATTGGAAAAGGGAATGGGTAAAACAGCAACCAGTTTTAATGGCACTAAAATATTCAGGATGACTAGATTGAAAGCTGAGTTGTAAGAACTGTACAAGCAACTCCTGATAGTGAGTGATTAAATGACAAAAAGACAATGAATAAACACCTTCAGTTCCAGTACTGCAAACTTTATATATATATAGTATACATATACGTGTAATAGACATACTATATATATCTAGTGTGTGTGTCTATATATACATACTGTTATGACTGCTAGTGAATACAGGATTGATATTTTCAAAACAAGTGTGTATTACTCCAAACCTTGGTTCTGTGGTTCTGGGTAGAGATAGTTCAGACCCCAACACTATATTTATGAAATCAAGTGTACACATACCTATCTATATATCTATATCTATATATCTGTATCTATCTATACCTATACCTATATTTATACCTATACCTATTTCTATTTCAATGTCTATATAGCAGTCATAACAGTAAATTAAATCTCCCATTTTATTCAGGGATACAGGTATAGCTGTGAGCTCTGTGGTGCTAAAAATGCAAACCCAAGGTGTCTTTCATTGTTTCCTCCAGTAGTTAGAGATGCACTATCAGTTTAAGTTCTCCCATCACAACTAGTCATAAAGAGAAGAGTCCATGTTTTTGAGTCAATTTCCTATATCCATCTTGAAAAGGTGTTAGGGCAACACAGGGCTGACTTCATCCAGGTGTATCAGAAAAGAATTCCCAGGACTTTCCCCATGTCACTGAGGCCTAATTTTAAGCAATTCAATTGATCCCCATGTCTCTGATTTTGGAGCTTTATCGATTCAAAAAGAGATGCTCCCTCCTCACAATTGTGGCCTTTTTTTTTTTATTATCTAGAGAAAGAGCCTAAAAAGAACCCAGATCAAAACCACAAAGGAAATACAGAAATCAAATAGGTCAAATTAACACAGAAGTTCTGCAGCATTTTATTTCCTTCTTCTTGTCTTAACATACCCAGTAAAAGCTTGACAATTCTCTTGTCTTGTTAGTCTGAAGAGGATACCTACTTCTGTGGCTTCTTAGACAGAAAAGGCCTGAGGATATAACAGTAGCCCATGTTTGAAGCTGCCCCCAGTAATCTGCCTTGATGAAGTAATCTTACATTTATATCAGCAACTAAAAAGTCCAGGAACAGTTTTCTGGTGAAATGGAAGACCACATCTTGGCCTCCAAAATAAGATTGCATTCAAGATGTGTACCAAGAACAGTTTCTGATCTATGCTAACCCCTGAACTATGCCCAAGATTTCTTCAGAGATGGCTAGCTGACTCAATTCTAAGCTACACCAAAGATCCTGATAACACTGAAACAGCACACTAACACACTAACACTGTCCATCTCCTGCTCCTGTTCTACTTACTACTACAGACCTGGACGATCTGTTCTCCATCCCTCAAGTTTCTCCTGAAAATAACCTGTGGTATTAGGTCTGGATAAATCTGGGACAGATTGAGCCTTAGATTTCCCTCCTGCCCTGAAAAAACCACATCTCTAGTGTTTAAGTCATAGAGGTGTTATTCTGAGCAGAGCTGCCTTCACTTCTGTCTCTAGGCATTGTACCTCATATCTATCAAGGTCTTTTATTTCACACCAGCAGCCATCCTCATTGCTGTACCTGGGTAACTTCAGGCTCCTTTCCCATTTTTCCAATTTCTAGGAAGCCCCTTGAGTCTGTGTTTCACCTCTGCACTCCCCATACCCCCTGCCTGGTGTTGCTGTATGACTCACACAGCTCTCCTGTGAAAACGGCCCTACAGTGACCAGCTTCTCCCTAAGCAGTTTCCTGGCCTGTCTCTCTCATGCAGTGATGACTGAGAGCTCTTCCCAAGAATTTCCTCATCCCATGTCCATTTAGGACTTCCCTCCTAGGATACCATTGTTTTTATCTCTTGGAGGGCTGGCAGGAAAGCAGCTAATTCTTTGATAGTGCAACTCAAGCTACAGGAGAAGGGGTCTTTTGATTGATATTCACCTCCCAAAGCTAATGCAGGACCTCAGAAAGCCTCCTCCTTGATCACCTGCAGGATGGATCAGTTTTCAGAACGGTGATTGGAGTTCAGACTGCTCAAAACTTTCCTGATCAGTGACTTCTTCCCCTCACAGTTCTCTTCCGTGGCAGGGACCCAGATTGAAGGTGACCCCATGGTTG
Organism: Forpus xanthops; assembly: GCA_032466535.1. Lineage (NCBI taxonomy): Eukaryota > Metazoa > Chordata > Aves > Psittaciformes > Psittacidae > Forpus > Forpus xanthops. The sequence continues at coordinate 33,847 of JASSUY010006543.1, forward strand.
ATATTGGACAGGTACTTCAGTCACTAGAACTGGAAACCCAGTGGAAACCCCCACCGAAACCTAGTGTCATGCATGAGCAGCCTTTATCAAGGGCTTCACCAAGGGAAATGAACTTCATGTACTTTCCACCCACTGTCACCTTCACTGTGTCTGTAAACATCTGTACCTCTCACCATCATATTTTGTTGCACTCATATTTGGAGCAAGGGAACTCAAACCATTCCTTGCTGCCACCTGTTTATTTACTCCTACACCATAGGAGATTTTCACTAAGTTAATTTTCCGCTTCTGCACTGGCAGATCAGTTGCCCATCAGTTGTAATTAAAAGCAGGGACTCTCCTTCAGGCCCAAAGACATTTGCACTCCTTGAGCTGCAACCCAGAAAACAGATCACAAGTGGCCATTTCCCAAGCTGCAAATGCAAACAATAAAACAAGCCCCCTGAATGAACAGTAAACCAAAGTGATTCATTTACTTGCTCTGGGTGTCAAATGGCCATATCTTCACATGGACAAGTCCCATACAAAGCCCCCACCCACTCTTCTGCCAGGTCAAGTATTAACTCTAACAGACACCCCAAGAGAACAACTTCCATCAGTAACAGCCATACTGCTTTCTCTACATGCTGGTGACTCTTCCCCCGCATCTTCTTCTGGCTCTCAAGGAGAAGGAAGAAGTGGGGCACCTTGATCAGGCTCCCTTTCCCCAGTGCCAAACAGTCTTCATGGGGGCTGTTATCACCCCAGGTGTGTTTAAATTTCCATAGAGGGAGTCTGGATGCAGGACACGCTTTGCTGCCGCTCTCAAAGTGGCACTGGGGGATGGAGGTGAGGAAGATAGAGCCGCTCACCCTTTCCTTCCCTCTCCCCAATTTGTTTGGTTCCAAAGAGCATTGGACAATGCCTCATGGCGTGGGCTGAGCCTGGCAGGGCTTGAGCAAACCCCAGCAGCCTCACTCCCCAAAACAAATACCCCTGCTCCTTGTGCCACCTGGGACAGAATTATGCAAGAAGCAGACATGCACATTCCCCTTCTCCATTATTTTGCAAGCAAACCTCAGCCTTGAGGGTTTCCTTATGCCTGGCCACGGTTTACAATCACAGCCTTTTCCACCACTGGCAGACTGGGAGGTGCAAAGAGAAGGAAATATGGGCTTGAAAATCCCAAGCATCTTCTGAGTGTTGTGCTCATCACATGAGACAGTCAGATATGAGGCTTCCCCTCCTTCCCTTGGATCTCAGGATGTCCACAGCCATACTTCCAGTCCCATCTGTCCTGCCAGCACTACATAGTAGCACAACCTGGTGAGCCGGAAAAGATGTTCGTGAGCCGCTCCTCAACCTCTTCATCTGCCCTCCACTGTAAAGAGTATTTTCACTTGTTTCTAATCCCCTAGTCCTGACATATCAAACTACTGTGTTTTTTTGCACAAATTGGAGCTCCCACTCATGCCATACACCCAGTTTATAGCATCCAGTTGACCAGACACAGACCTCTCTGACCTCTGCTTGCAGACATAACTCACCTCCTGACGTTACCCTCCCTTGTTTCAGTTTACTGTTCTCACTGAAGGAGTCAAAAATTAAGCACCCTTATGACAGGATTTCTTTAATGATTCCTGGATTATACAGTTTGTTTGAAAAAAAAACAACAAAACAGCCCTTACAATTCTCATTCATCTCAGGATTGGCATTCTTGGAAACAAGCACAAGCAGTAAGGATGTTGTACAAAGCTCTGGTGACACTTCCCCCGGTCATGTTATATACTGCTGGTCCTTTACACACATGAAAAACAATCAGCTTTTATTTTTCATATACAAAGGAAGTTTCAAGGTGATGAGAGTTGTGGAGGCATTACATGCAGGTAGACTTGGTATGCTGAATCTACAAAATTAGAAAGAGAGGTGTGACTCTCTTCATAACCACATCAGGGAGGTGACTAGCAGCAAGGGAAAATGGCATTAAGCCGAAGTTATTTGAGGCAAAAAAGAGTAGATTTAGACTCTTTGCAAAGGCTAGACTTTGGAAGAAGTTTCAGACCATCAGAGTAGGGTGTGGGAAGCACCATGACCTTGCCTTTCTCAGGACAGAGCTTAGCTGATTTCTGAAAGGGAATTGGGGTGCAGTTTGCTATGCACAACATACAGTGGTGTCCCTCCCAGTCCTTTCTAATGACTTCTTCTTCAAGGTTTGGTACAAATCCATGGCTAAAGTCACAAGTATAAGATGCAGAGGGTAACTGAGCTCTGACCCATGCTAGAAGAACATCTGAGAAACTGGAGTTACTACCATGTCTGCCAATTTCATAGACATAGAGGGCAATATCCACAGCCCTTTCATCCCTACCCTGCTTTCTTCAGTTGCAGCCCTTCAATTCCAATCCAAACAAGGACTAACACTGTGATCCCTTCCTGAATTCAAGGAGCAGGGCCTGTTGCCTCCTTGTTTCATACAGCCCTGCAGGCCGACTGTCCTGCCTTTGCTGTGCTCACCATGCCTGGTGGCTGAGGGGAGGACAAGCTGTCATAAGTCCATGGCCAAAAGCCATGGAACATCAGCAGATTGACATGGTTTATAGTATTGTGGATCATAGGAACCCACCTCCCTCCTCCTCCAATCCTGTGTCCTCCCTGGGTGCAGCCCACCAGCTGGAACAGGGCATGCAAGCACTGAGTAATTTGGTTGTTCAGGTCAGCTAGCATTTGGTCATTTGATTTGGCCATTGCTCAAGTCAAGCATCTTCAAATATGTTAGGTTGCAACATCATCATACATCATCAGTCTCTAGAGTAACAGGGCAATGAACTCACTGTTCCTCAGACAACCAGTCCTCCACCCCCCTAGTTTTCTGGACTACTCCATCCCAAAGCCTTTATAAGTAGAGAGACTGTGTTCTGCCTCAGGCACCAGCTTCTGTCCATTGTTGAGCATCTTCAAAGTTGCAACAGCTATCCTACTACCATCTAGCATCATGAGAATCCTTTTCTTCCTTGTTGCTGCTCTCTTCTTCCTATTCCAGGCTGCTCCAGGTAAGCTTGAAAGTAGATGAGATGGAGGGTAAAAGGGTGCACATATAGAGAACTCCATTAGAGCCTAGTGCTGAGGTTCAGAACATCTTGGATTCCATGACTTTCATATTAGAAGTCCCTTTCCATAGTCATAGTCCTAATCTTTAAACTATCAAGATAAGCACCTTGATAGCCTTCCTGATGGTTTCTTTCTAGCATCTTGTGTTCCAGTCATATGATGACATGATGGAAAAAGAGATGCTCCTGTGCATTAACCTGGGTGCCAGTGAATGATATGGAGCAGCTGGTGAAGGGTCTGCAGGACAAGTCTTGCGAAGAGCTACTGAAGGAATGGGGGTTGTTTAGTCTAGAGAAGAGAAGGATCAGGAGGAACTTATCACTCTCTATAACTACCTGAACTGAAGTTGTAGTGAGGTGGGGGCTGGTCTCTTTTCACAAGTAACAAGCAACAGGATGAGAGGAAACAGCCTCAAGTTGTGCCAGGGGAGGTTTGGATTGGATGTTAGGAGTACTTCCTTCACTGAAAGGGTTTTCAAGCATTGGAGCAGGCTGCCCAGGGAAGTGGTGAAGTCACCAACCCTGGCAGTATTAAATAGATGCATATATGTGGCACTTAGGGACATGGTTTTAGTAGTGGACTTGGCAGCATTAGGTTAATGGTTGGACTTGATGATCTTAAAGGTCTTTTCCAACGTAAACACTTCTACTATTCTATGATTCCACTGAGGCAATTTTTAGGTTGATACTTAAGATGCAACCCTGCAATGTGAGAGCTTTCTCTTCTCACATTCGCATGCACAACTCTTGACAGTGTATTCTAGATAAATAGGCATCCTATGTTTTTGGGAAAATATAGCTGTGACTGTGGGTCTTTGTCTGAACTCTGTACTGTTCATGTGCATCGACTGGGTTTAGAGCACATGCATAATTCCAGGTTGTTTGGGAGATTTCAGAGAAGTTTAAGCCATCTCCATCCTTGGTATGGTTTGCAGTAGACACAAATTTGTACTTACTTTCCTAGACCAGTATATGTCTGTATCTTCAAAGAGGAAATCTAGAACCACTGAGACCAAAAGCAGTTGCAGGTACTTTGGGCAAAGCCTGTAATATGTGCTTCTGGATTGCTTTCTTGGATTTTTCCTATTGTATGCATCACAAAAAGTATTCTCTATTTCAAAACTGTCACCCCTGAGATGGCTGCAAGGTAGATGCAATTCCAGTAGTCTCTGGAAAAGGGCAACAAGTTGTTTTATATCTCTTCCTGCAGATTTACTCACAGAAAAGACCCATAGCGCTACAGGGACTTTTAATTTAAGAGACAAGGGAAACCAAGGTCTAATAATGCCTTTAAAATCAGCTGAGTGAAATCAACAGCACATAATCCTTGAATAGTGTGTGATTAAGAGAAAAGGCTTGAAAACCACTAGGTCAAATTGGTTGAAATGTGGCAAGTCTAATTTAGAATAAAGTTTGCACACCTTTCACATGGAGGATAGTGTCCAGTTTGTTGACAGGTGTGGATTGATCTAGGCACTGAAAGTACTGGGTGAAATGGTCAGGTTTGTGCTTAACAAAAAGTTGGGGCAGATGATAAAGGCCTCTTCTACCTTTCCAGTGCACAGATGTATAAGGCTTAAACTGATATAAGAGATTCATTTAAGTCATACAAAGATAACACAATTTGAATCTCAAGCTGAACATCCCAGTGGGAATATTTAATGTTTAGTTTGGAAATACTCAAACCTGAACTTGAGGCCAGGTTCTCAGCCAGAATAAACCTGGGCACATTCCCTGATGATGGTGAAGCTGCAGCCTTTACCACCACCTGAACATTTGGCCCTTCAATTGGAACATACCAGCGTGATAAAATCAGCATAGCATCTCACTAAATTATACACAGTTTTAGTGACAGCAGTCACTGAATTTATTTAATCGTGTGGGTTTAAGTGTATTAAATATTTTAGTTGAGCAAATGTTAGTTCCATTGTTTTGGCTGTGATAAAGATTTATCTTTTCTGAAGTTTTATGCCAACTGTGTTAGCCATACCATATTTTACACGGTAATACAGTGCACAGGCTTCTGAGCATGCCACTCACACTTAATGCTCATTTCTTCCTCTGAGGAAGATGTTCAAAGTAGGAGATAAAGATTATGAGTCATAAATTTGCTTTACATTTGTTGCAACTTGAACTGAAAGTTTGAAGAAACTCAGTTTAGGACATTTGCATTCAAATATCATCACTTCTGTTTCTGAAGGCAATGTGAGATTAATGTTAAATATGCATTTTTTTGTGTTTCCTGTGGGTTTTTTATATAACCTAGTATTTCTGTGTGTAACTGGGATGACAAGCAAGATGTGTTCAGAAGGGATGTTAATGAAGCAGACAGTAAACTTCAGGTCAGTATTAATCAGGCAGGGTGTCTATTTTGATGGAGACTTTCAATGAACTTCCTTGATAGAGAGATTCTAGCATTACAGCTTGCTCTTTTGTTAATTTGTATTTCATATGGATGTAAAGAATTAAGAAGATGTGATTAGGTTACCTGAATAACAAACCAGGCACTGTGACTGGAAACCATATACCACGCCAGGTGAATCTGATGCTGCAACTCTGCAGTCCTCTACCTTGACAAATGATCATGAATTTTCTCTTGGGGCTCTTTTGGCAGCTTACAGCCAGGTAGATGCTGACACTGCAGCATGCCGGCAAAACCGGGGCTCCTGCTCGTTTGTTGAATGCTCTGCTCCTATGGTTAACATTGGGACCTGCCGCAGTGGGAAGCTGAAATGCTGCAAATGGTAAGACAAATTACTTCATAGAAATGCTGCTGCACCAAGAGTGGACAGATTTACTGGGCTTTTCCCCCTTTTGGCATGAAAGAGGACACCCCTTTTAGGCCCCTACACTCTCCAAATAAAGCCAGAAATTACTGGGGTTTGTGCCTGGTAACAAAGAGGCAGAACCTAACGCAGGCTTGAGCTCACATTCAAGCCTACGCCCTTTGAATCTCCTCATCACTAATATCATCCAATATTGCTAATAACATATCACTAATAACTTCTTCCAGCCTGAGTCTGGCACCAGGGTTCTGGTAGCAGCTCTGCCTCCATTATGCAGAGCGTATACAACTGACTTGAGACATCTCTGAGGAGACCCCTTCAACCCACACAGGCAGCAGCATGGAGCTTCACACTACAGGAATAAAGCTTTAGATCACAGGATAAACATTAAGTAAATGAGGACTCGACTCATAGCAGCCATGCAGTTCTCTATCTCCATTACTTGGTGCAAAGTGCCATATGACATTTTCACCCTATAGGGGGAAACCTTCTGTTACATTTTCATCAGTACAAGCAAGAGAGCATCTGCATTTATAGGAGATAGACCCTGCAGAGTGATGCTGTAATTGCCATGGTCCAGCTCTGCAGTTGGTGCCATTTCATACTTTCATTTTGTTTTAATTATTTGCATTTCTGTTTAATCTAATTGGGTTTCTCTGCAGGTCACCCAGTTCCTAGAGCTGATACCTCACTAACGACATAGACATCCGGGTACCGGAGGCATCCCTCTTCCTTTGACACCAATGAATTCCAGTCTCAGTGCAATCTTGGGGAGCCTTTCCCACAAAGGCAAAGACCCATAGGAGCTAAAGAAGGTCTGAGAAGTTTTTGTACCCCGATAAAGAGATTTGCAACTTCAATTCTAATAAAAGCAAAGTCACTGTGAAACCACATTGCTGGTATTTGCTCATGAATGTCAGGATAGCTTTTGCTGGTTTGGTTGCCTATAAAAAACAACCTGTAAATAGAATTTATTTAACTAAATTGAGTTAATTTAAGTGTATGTGTCACTAAGTCCTGTTAAATCATCCTGCAGAGTGTCTGTGTTGCAGTGGTTTGTGTGACAACATATATATTAATAAATCAAAAAGCACTAGAGCTCATTTCCTTTGTCACCCCAGCCCAGGGCACCAGGCTGGGGCTTGAGAAGCAGGCTCAGCCATCTGCTCTTCTCCAGGGCTGAATCAGCAAGCCCAACCTGAATCATGGAGTCACAGAATGCTTTAGCCTAGAAGGGACCTCAGAGATCATCCAGTTCCAACCCCTGCCACAGGCAGGGACAACTTCCACTTGACCAGGTTGCTCCAAGCCCCGTCCAACCTGGCCTTGAACACTGCCAGGAATGGGGCAGCCACATCCTTTCTGGGCAACCTGTGCCAAGGCCTCAGCACCTTCATACTGAAGAATTTCTAAGATCTCATCTCAGTCTCCCCTCTGTCAGGTTAAAGCCATTCCCCTTGTCCTGTCCCTACAGGCCCTTGTCAAAAGCCATTCTCGAGATTTCTTGTCAGCCCCTTTAGGCACTGAAGCTGCTCTAAGTTCACCCCGGAGCCTTCCCTTCTCCAGGCTGAACAAGCTCAGCTCTCTCAGCCTGTCTCCATAGCAGAGCTGCTCCAGCCCTTGCAGTATCTTCACGGCCTCATCTGGATTCACCCCAACAGCTCCACATCCTTCTTGTGCTGAGGCTCCCAGCGCTGGACACAGGACTGCAGTGGGGGGATCTCACCAGAGCAGAGAAGAACCCCCTCCCTCAACCTGCTGGTCACACTGCTTTTGATGCTCTCAATGATGAAGTGATGGGAATGGCAACAGAGAAACCCCAGGGTGTCAGAAGGCCAGCTCCTTTAGGTCTTGAAACCAACATTCTTCTCATGCTGCCTCACTTTAGTCCAGACCAGCACCATGCTAATGAGCTTTTAATTCTCTGGACCTTAAACTATTACTAAATTATTTAGTTACTAAGCTAAACACTATTTTCACTCCACCATGCTATCCAGAGGTAGTGGATTGTGTGTCCATCACCCTGGAGTCTTGGCACCTCCTGTTACAAGGTATAGACAGACACATCCCCTGCTTCCTTTCCCCATCCCTAACATCTCAAAGTGCTAATAAAAAAGGCCAAAAGGATCTGAGATAAGGAATGACTAAAACTACCCATGCTCTCCATACTACAAACTGCTGTGAATGGTTCTAGGTCTGCCAAAGACACTGAACCAGTTTGTCCCAGCTTTCTACTAGCCTAATCATAGCAGGTTTGGAGAAGTTATTCTTGGCTGTTACTAGTCAATTGGGCAACAAATAGGACCAGGTCATATTCCTGCCCATACATGGGTTTGGTTTCTTCTCCTTTGCTTGGATAAGTTTACCACAAGGCACATCTCACACTGAGCTGCGTGCGATGAGAGGCAGATCATCCAGCAATAACACACACCAAGACAATTCCTCACAGGTATAGGGATCAAACAAAAGTCTTCTGAATTGAGTTTGCTAAGATTTATTGAGATACATAGACATGACATACTAACACCGCAGCTGAGTGTTCAGTGTCTCCTGCACACCTTGCGTGTATTTGCATTATTGCTAACTTTAAAGGGAAAAAATGAATACGTGCTCTGAGGGCCAAAGGAAGACCCTACTCGACATCCCCTCATGAGGACAGACTTCTGTATGTTGGTGATCTCTGGGGTATGTGTTGGTGGCTGAAATACAGTTTCAAGAGGAAAACAGTTTAGGCAAATAAGAAATACTGCTGTTTGTTTTTTTTTTCCTGGGTGGCTCAAGAATTGCTTTGGTTTACTCATGTCTGTTTGTGGAGCAATTTATTTTCTTTCTGCTGTTATTCATCTTTTGATGCATGCGTGTGTGTGCTGAATGCATATTTTCAGTTCAAAATTCCAGGTTTCCTGGTGGGACGATGCATCCCAAGCTGCCAGAAGCTCTGCTTGGCCCATCTGAGATACCAAAAGTCGCTAATCATACTGCAAAAAAGGAAAGAAACTTTCAGGTGTTTTACTTATAACCAGAAAAAGGCCTGAATAAAAAGCAGAGGGATTGAATGAGCACCAAGAGCTGATATTCATGGATAACATGTTAGTGCTTACTTGGATATTCACACTCCTGCTGCAGTGAATTTTAATCATAAAATACCTTACTATTTAACTTAACAATGATTTTCCCAGTGGCTGTACCGGAAGCTTCCTACTCATCTCAAAATCTCTGGAATGGAGGGGAATTTCTTGTGGTCACACTTTGTTTTTAACAAATCTGCTATTAATACTGAACAAAGTTAAATAACAGCCTCCATGTTACAGCCAAAAGAAACAGAAAACAAAATATTAGAATCAGTGGAGACAGAGTGTAAATTTTAATGGCTGTTTATTTCTGCAGTTTCATATTGGAGTAAAGACATAGCCTGAAATTCAGAATTCCAGTAAGGAATTCAAGGAAAAAAGTATACAATTTAATGTTTTGGTTTTGTATAAAAAGGGTAAAATTGCAGACCAGGAGAAAAAAATCCAGCAGAACGACATGACTTTCAGTTTGTTCTTCTGACTGTGAGACCTGGCAGACTTTACAGTGTGGAATACACAGGTTTCCTGTGAACCTGACCTAAACATCCCAGATCTGCACATTGAGAGACATGTTCATTGAAGCCAGCATCATTCATCACGGGTAGTTTGAACCAGCTAATAAAAACAGCACAAAAATGGAGTTTATTTCTAGCTAATTACCTCTCTGCCAAAGAGATTTGACTGTGATCTTTCCCATGAGGCACTTGAATACGTTACTTACGGTGCAGAGGCAACTAGTGAGGAAATCCTGAGGAAATCCCATATCTGAGGTACAGGGTCTCTGCTGCCTTATTGACTTACACTAGGAGAATTTTGCATCTAAAGGGCAGTCTGACTGTGTGAAAGTGAATAATAAACCCATTCTCCCAAGAAATACCTGATATTCATCAAATCCATAACTCACCACAGCCCGACAGCAAGGCACCCCTTGCTGGCAACGTCCAAAAGGCCTCATGTTAGGTAGAGGACAGAGGTTGGTGGAACAGGTACCTCCAGCCTGCTTGCATTGCACATCATTATGAGGTGCTCGCATGAAACCTGCGCAAAAAACCCAGAACAGAGTCTTGATTATCCTTCCCCAAGGAGGCTAAGAGCAAGTTATGATAGCAATATCCTAGTCTGCTTGCAGGCTTGCCACCTCTGTACCATTAAATTTCCTTATTTTGCAAAGCAGGATGGCTCAGGGCATCCAGTGGACCCAATTGGCATCTGTCCATTGCTAAGTGTGGCTAGCACTTAATGTTCTTGGGCAAAAGGGGCTAAAACCCGTTTTATTTCTATTTTAGGTACTCCATACTTCATTCATGCTTCCTTCTCTGTTTCCTTTGGTTTTATGCAACTCTTACCTAAAGTACCTTGGAGCATTAAGAGGAAAAGTGCAAAGAAAAGGTAAAGGATCTTCATGTCTGAATTCAGTGCCACCAAATAAAACAGCTACTGAAAAAAAGAACAGAAAACCAGAGAGAGGTCATGCATTTAACCTGCCCTTATCAGTACCCAGTACAAACACTATTTATGGCATACAAGCTGCTATTTGACAATAAAAAATGTCATGTGTGCAAGAGTAAATGTTCTAGAATAAATCTATTGAAACATCACTTTTTGAGGAAAGATGTATATGAAAGCATGTTGCAGAGGATCAAGAATTTATATCTATTTATATCTATAAAATTTAAAATAATAAGATTAATATTGTGTTTCCATCAACTTCAAAGATAACCTACACCAGCTCCAGTGAAGACTCCTATATTTAAATCTCATACACTCTGAATGTTATAACTTCTTCAAAAAGTAAGAAGTTCAACTAATTTCCTCAAAACTTCATCCAAACCTTATAACATAAGTGAGCTTTTCTTGGATACTTTTTACAACTTATAAGTAACTCTGCTACGTGCACAAAGTCATAGGAACTTCAATTTAGAGTCTTTCCCATTTTTATATGAGCAACGTTGCTACACCTGGCTGGGATGGAGTTAACTTCCACAGACAGAACAGTACATTGCTTCTATCTTTTAATAACTAAATTGTCTATTTTATTTAATTATCACATATTTTGTTTCAGATATGTGTAGAAGATGACTTAAGCCATTCCAATTTCTCTGGGTCATAAACACTCAGAAATTTTCATTATGCAAATAATAGTAATTTCTGTAGCTTGCAAGCCATTAGTAAGTCCTTAAAAATGTCTTTATCGAAAAAGCTAAGGAGCTATCTCTTCTCTCTGTAATACCTCTACAATGTGAGAGGCTGAAAGCCTCAAAGTATTTTTCCAGCACAATTTCTTGCTGCAGTTTAAAATTAACTTCTGCAAATAATGAAGACTACTATAGTTATTCGGAATCACCATTATTGACTGTAATAATCAGCCCAATGCATTACTGAAATACCACACATTGTACATTTCAGTTATGAAGACTTAAATAATCCACAAAATTATACATCTTGGAATGATTAATTCCTCTTTACAGAAATGAAGAATATTATCAAGAATACATGTATTCCTCTCCTTATCAGTTGAAAGAGTTGTGGAAACCACACCTTCAGCTCACCCTAGAGGACTTCAGGAAAGGGAGCGCAGTGACCTGTCTGTCTTGCTTGGTTCCTCTTAAGGAATAACTTCACAGAGTGAATTTTGCCCCACAACGTATATTCATGCTGATGACAAAGCTGCCATAGGCCAGCTGGCCAAGGACTTGGGCTTCTCACTGCAATTCCCAGCAGCTGGAATGTCAGTTCCCAGCAGCCGGTGGGAAATGCTGACCTCTCATGAACTCCCTCCCCTTTCTCTGGCACACCAGTTTGCTCTTCCAAAAAACACCTTGCACCACCCCGGTTTGTGTAAAACACATTGATCCAATGGGGGCTGTGGAAAAAGCCTAGGACATATACTGAGAGCTCTTGGCTTGGATTCAGGAGACCCTGCTCCACAGGGCTGTCCCATGGCCAGTGGTTGGTCTTGACTGTAAAAGGATCCTCTCTGAAGCCTGAGCCACTTACCAAGACTGCATTAATGAAACTCTGTTTTTTCACCTTTTAATTAATTAACTAATTTAATTAATTACTTACTCCAAACAGCCAACTAAAGAGTATCTGCTGCCCAGCTCGTCTGCCTCTCAGATGAGGGCAATGAGGAGCTAATACTGAAATTGCTCTCCAGCAGCTTTCATCAGTCAAGGCTACAGAAATTATTCTGACAGGAGGGTTCTATTTCTAATTAAGGATTTCTTCTTAATTATACAAATGCCTTCTCATTCTGAGAGTTGATACTATGAATTACTATGAATTATGTTTTCTGCCAGGCCAACTTCAAAGCCCTCAGTGCTTTGTAACCTGCTGTAGGCTCTTGCAATGACCAAGAAGCAAGTCCTTGCTCTGAAAATTATATTGAACGTAACAGGTAATAGAAGCAGGTCCAGGGAGGAGGAATGGGGGATTTACGTTGCCTCAGCAGCTGGAGACAACCAACCATGAGCATCTGGGGAAGCGGGATGTATTTTCTTCTTTTAGAAATCATCAGTCTCTGTGTCACAGGTGCCCCAAATCCTGTTTACTTAAAACCAAGTGATATGTTAGGAAAATTACAAATGGATGCTTTAGCTGCCCAGAAAGAGACACGATCTTAAATCTCGTTCCTGCATAATTTAGTTGATGGAACACATATGTGCGCTTTATAGCAGGCAGAAGCCTGTGTCACTATTGTTTCATTTTAAAAAAATTAATTAAATTATGAAATGTAAAGAAATAGAAATTAATTCTGCGAATTTTAATTAATTAACTAATTTACTAAATCTGTAAATGTGCTCCTAGAAGCACGGAGCTCTGAACTGAGCTTTTGGGTCTGACAATTGGTTACCTCCTGAAAAGGACCTTGAAATAGAATAAAATGGCTTTCCTCCCATTTCCCACTTTGTACCTGTGCTTCCTGCCCAGGGTGGTACAAAACAGATCGAGGATCAAATATGAATCAAGACCAGGATAAGATCTTCAACTAATTAATTATATCTGTTTTATACTTGATGGTAAAGATTACATTTCTTCAACGTGGTAATTAAATTATCCATTATTTTAATTACACTATGTTATTATTAACTCTAAATAATTGGCCACTCAAGCTTACAGAAGTGACACATTTCTCTAACCTTTTTCTTGGCAGTTTAACTTGTGTAATAAAAGAATGGATATTTTATATCAGTTAATATTGTATACTGAAAGCATTATGACAGCTGAATATCTTAGTTTCCTTTCTCGGCTGTACTGCAGAAGATACTGTGTGGAACCCAAAAAATCGTGTTCTTCTTTTATACAGAGAATACATGCAAGCACAGGTACATATGTATATACCTATTTGTATGCCTATGTATATGTATGTAGATATTCATAATGTATAAATATTCTAAGAGAAATAAAGACTAAATTTTCTGAGCTGCTTTACATCTTATCTTAGTTGAAGGATATAATAATGGAAGAAAACAACTAGGATATTCTAGTCTGAGATTTACCCAGGAATTGTCAGGATATTAATGTAAGTAATTTGAAGTTGCACATATTCTATAATGATGGTATTTCTTACCCATTTCTTTACAGTCCTCCTAGCAAATCCACAGTAACATATACATATATTTATGTATAAAATGTTGATATGAACATATAAAAGGACTTTTCTAAATCCCAGCTGGCTTTTTATCACTTAGCATGACACAAACTCCTGCCATCTGAATATCCAGCTCTCAGTTCCTTTGCTCTTGCACAGACAAATGCTGCCTAAGGTGCTTCAGTGTCCTACCACACATCCCTATGTTCCACGTGCTGGCTGTTCCAACAAAGCTTGGTTTCCTCTCTCCTGGTCCTTATCCATCAGCCCCAGCTGGGCATCTCAAACAGTCCAGAGCACTGCAAATTGTTCCACATGCTGGTATGAAGGCGACTGAATTGAACCCTGTGTGTCTATGTATTGCTTCCATCATGCTGCAGGTTACCTCTGGTGATGGGATGTCCTCAGCCAACTTGAAACCATAAGGATCCTTCGCTTTCACCCTGCCATCCCCTTCCTCTAGCGTCCTCTGTGCAAATGACAGGAAGGGATGACAGACCTTTGGTAAAATTGCCCAATGCTTGTCTGCACATAGGTCCTCAATTTACAATGAACAGCATGAAATTCAGCCAGGGAACAGGTCTGCTGTCCACTCAGTGGCCTTGGCCAGCCCCATGGAAACCTGCCCAGATCCGACTTGGCCAAAAGCTGCCTGGAAATCACAGTCGCTGCTGGGTCCTTTGTGCAGAGCTAGCTGCTCCTGTTCCCTCTGAGTAGTGTGCCTGGGATGCACTTCTCCCAGCCCAAGGACCACCAAGCTCAGAAGAGACACAAGAGTGCTTGCCATACGCTTCCAAAGCATTTGAAATATGAGGGCTAACGTGCTGGTCAGGGAACCAGAGAGCAGAAATGCAGCTTTACATCTACAGAGCAGCAACAATATTTATCTGTGCTTCACCAACTGTATGAAAGATACATGGAGAGATACATCCAGAGGAGATGGGGTAGCACAGGAGAGTGGGAGGGTCCCAAAGGAAGAGAGACCAGGCATCTTGGCAGGATGAGGATAAGGAAAGCAAGCAAGCAAGAATCTTTCTTGCTGTTGCAGGAAAGGACTGTGAGGGGTTTATAATGACCAGGACATAAAGTTCCAAAACTCATTGTACCTCATATAAAAGGTTAGAACAATTCCTTTCCATTTACTATAAAGGAAGAGCAATGAAAACAACTTGGCCTTTGGTGTTTACCTTTAGGGAATCTGCAATTTGGTGAGATTATTCTGCCATTTGTCTCCAGAAAATATGATTCAGTTTATCAAAATTCTTTGGTTTCTTTAGTTTCTGTAAACTTTAGGCTGCATGACCTGTACCAAGGAGCTTTGAACATACACTTTATGTCTGCCAGTCACAATGTGGTCCTTATACCAACAGGCTAGACTCTGCACTGGTGCCCTGACACCTTCAATTTAGCTGTCAAGTCAAAACTAAGGTGGGTGGCAGATTTTTTCATACAGATGTTAATCTCATCATTTCTCCCTCATTACTCAAGATATCAATTTAATCATTAGTCTTGGGCTTGATTCAAGTTTTTTTGTATACTCTTTGAAGTTTATGACTTTGTATCCATTTGTTATTGATTCAGATGATCTATCCTTGGTTCAAAACTTTATCTGTTAATTATAACACTACATGCCTTGCAAATTCACTTACAACTACAGAACAGCATTAAAATACTGGTTATCCTCCTTTTGCTGGATGTACTTTTTGGCAGTGCAACCACAGCTAACTGCTTTTGCAGCTGACCTAGAGGACTCTGAATTTCTGTACTATGCATTCCACAGTGGCATCAAAACACATTGATCTCCTGTGCACTGATTATGTTTTAAGCTAGAGTTTGGTTTAATGCACATGAGGGAGGCTAAGGGATGATGCTACAGTATGACTGAGGAGCAGCCTGTGGCTAGCTAAGCCACAAACCATGACTGTTTTTCAATCAAGCTTCCTTTCAAAGCACGCTTAAACATCTGCTCTTTGGTAAACTGCTTGGGATCAGCTTATTGCTGTTCCCGATGTTCTATCTATGTCTTCATACAATGACTTCCAGATGCCTGGAAGCTTCATTGCCATGAACAAACCGTCCTCTGGAGGTGAGGGATGGAACAGCAGACATGCATTCTGTGCAGTAGCATTTTAAATAGGGGAGACACTGCTGAAAGGCCATCTTAAGATTTCCTGTTTTTTTTTGTTGGGTTTTATTTCATAAGTAAATTATTAGCAACAGAGCTTGAGATTCCCCCTTTTCCTCCTCATTGCCTCATCTGCTATGCTAGATACAGACTCCTAAGACAGAGGTAAGATCCTCCTTCCTTTCTGGGAAGTGGTCTTGGCAGAATAACTGTTCATCATGATCTGAAAAAGGTGGAAGCCATTTCTACTTCCCACACTCTGCAGCCTCCTTGTGGAGGCAATTTCCCTTACAGTTCATTCAACTGCATCAGACAGAGCAGCACTGAAGGACCCATCTATCAGTTCTCATGCAAGGGCTCTATGCACTACATCATTACATAAAATGCTGGTCCCATCGTACTATTTCTCCTCCTCCAAAGAGGGCTGGGTGATGAGGACCTGAAATGGGTGGGGGAGTTTGACATCATAAGACCAGCTTGAAGGTTGGAATGAAGAGTTGCAATGGAGAGACAGAGAAATGTAGCTGGATCATCTTCTGGACTTTGATGAAACAAGCAAATAAAAGAAACATGCTATTAAAGCAAAAGGAAGCTCTTCATAAAACTCCCATTCCCTCTGCACTGAAAATAGCAAGAAAGTAGATGGTGATTTGTGCAGAGAGGATTACTTTCCTAATGTCGAGATCCAAATGACTGTGAGGTGCTGCCCAAGTTAGCTGGGCTGGATCCCATGCACTACTCTACCTATGTACCCTAAGTGAATGAATGTGTAGCTGGTGGTACTGCGATTCTGGTGTAAGTCAGGTCTATCAGCAAAAAACACTGTGGTAAAACACTGAGATTGTGAAGGGCAAAACACTGCCGTGTCTCCCTCGATGTTCAAAACTGGCTGACAGTCCCCTGCTCATAAAAGCAGGAGCAGTAGGTGGGGGTGGTGTAGGTGGTGTTATCTACCCTGAAAGCCACAAACCCAACCTTGATAAGGCCTGCACACAGTGAGGTTTAGACAATCAAAGGTGCCCAATCCCTCCTCTGCTTCTCCTTCCCCATGTCCAGGCAGAGGTATTGTGATGGTAGTGATGGGAGTTACCACGTAGAATGTATAATTATTGGTGTCAAGAATGCTCCCTGTTAAAGCCGGGTCCTTGACATTACTTACACAGAGCTCTGCACAAGGTAAAAGTTAACGATGCATCTTTGTTTCCTGGAGGAATCAGGTTGAGTAACAATAGCAGTTGGTAGTCAAACTAACCACAAACTCTTGGCAGGCTGTGAAGCAACTGCTGCTTTTGCAATTTTATTCCCTCCACTTTCTGCTTTATGGACAGAACTTCATGAGGACACCAGATATTTGAGCATCATTTATTTTCCTATTGAAAAAAAACCAGTTCACTGGTAAAATTACACAGAAAATAAAAAGTTATCCCAATTATGAGGGTATGCATTTAAGAGAAATCATTTGTAGGTGTGTTTTCACATGCATCTATGTGTGTCTGTTCATGTATGCACACATGAACACTTTTGCATACTTAAGAAATTTATATCAAAGCATTGAAACAGTCACATCACTGTAATTAAACTGAGGAACCCAAAAGGAATTTAAGTACTTCAGTTAAGTTTTGATAGTAAATGATCTGTAAGATGTGGTGTCATTTGCAGAGGTCTTGGTCATTCAAAATAGCAAACATATCACAGTCTATTATGATGCACTTCAGGTGTCATATTAAAGTACTACATGAACAATGCTTTTTGACTGAAGTGAGGTGTAAAGTAAAACGTGATTTGAAAAAGTATTTAATATTAGTGTCATTGAATAGTTACTGTGTATGTCAGCAAGTAACTTGCTGCAATGGAAGATCAGTAGGTAGGAAAGGATCACTAAGCCTTAGAGATTGTGCTGAGGCTCCTCAAATCTTCATTGCCTCAATTTATCGATTCAGTTTGACTGGGGTTTTGCTATTGAATAAACCACAAAAACAATATGAGTTGGAATGGCTGTTTGGAGACCACCTGGTCCATCCATCGCTCCAGACAGAGCCAGTTTCAAAGATAGACCAGGTTGATTAGAGTTTGAATATCTCTCTGAGGATCAAGACTCCATAAATTCTTCAGGCACCTATTCCAGTTTCTGACAACCCTCATTGTGAGAGGGCTTTTTTCCCTCATACCTAATTGAAATTTCCCTCATTGTGATTTGTTTGTCCTCTCATCCTTCCACTATATCCCTCTGAGAAGAGTGTGGATTAGGTAGTTGTGAACATTACTCTTAACCATGTTCAAGATGGACAAAGACAGGTCCTTCAGCCTCTCCTCAGGTAGCTGATCCTACAGTCCAAACCCTCTAGGTTTCCAAAAGAAATGTTATGTACACCCTACAGGACCTCGAGGTGGTATAGCCCACACACTGGTCCATGCCACAGTAGATACTGGAGTGCCTTCAGACTACTTTCAGAGTACATTCAAAGCAAAAATACTGGTCCTCTTTCCTGCTAAGTAATCTAGTTTGCACACACAAAAAAGTCTTCATAAACCAAACCAGCATGAAACCACAAGGGAGCATCAGGGGCTTACTTCAAAACTGCACTAAAGCAATTGAAGAATTCACTGTGGATATCACTCTGGAAATGTCAGTGTTCGCCTGTGGACAAAAAGGCAAGGCAAATGGTAGAAATTGAGGGGGGAAAAGGGAGCTGTAACTAAAGAATAATTATGATTAGGTACTGTCCAAGATGCATTTTGGAGATTACATGAAATTCTAGCCAGCACATTCCCCCAAAAGGGCATAATGGAACTGAAAGAAATAAGATAAATGTACAACAGGAATGATCCACTGAAATAGTTGAATCCATTAGAAGACTTATCTGCTAGATGTGGCTGACAGAATCCCACTTTTCATTGTGGGAATATAGACAATCAAGGGAGACTGTAAGAGAAGATCACAGCACCAGCAGTGATGTAGAGAGATGAAAATGGAATACTTATTTGTGACTTCTCAGGACAGAAACAGCAGAGATGGCCAACTGGCCACTAAACCAATGGATGTTTGCTTTAGTTTCATATAACTATATATTCATATATCCAGAAAATAAACTAGCTGGGAGTGCAGAGAAGCATGCAGATGCTTTGTACTGCAATGGCTTCTGTTGCTTCCAAGAAGGAACAGTTCAACGTACATCCCAACATGTTTGACACATACCAAGGTGGCTTAACGTATCTTACACAAACTGGAGTGTCACAAGAGGTATTGCATGAAAAACCTGGGATTTTGAAGAAGCTTCAATAGGTTTGGACAGAAACCTTGCCTTTTCACTGGGAAATTGAAATCAGCTTGGTTCTGGTTGGATTAAAAGTCACAAAAAAAGTGGGCAATTTTTTGATTGGCTCAATATGCACTTGCTGGGAAGAGAAAGCAGCTGTCACTTCCCTTAGGAAACACACTATAAAAGAGGGTCTCATCCCCACAGCCAAATTCCTCTGGAGGGAAGGGACCAAGAGCAGGTCTTCATTGGCTTCTGGGCTCACCCAATACCTGGTAACTTCTCAATTCTTTTCAATCTTTCTTTCAATGTCTGCTGTTGTCTTTCCTAAAAAGACAACTGAAAACTCGAAATCCAAAATAAAAACCAACAACCCACAAAACCCCCAAACCTCTGCATTATCAACCTAAATCTGTAGGTTACTAAAAAGTTAATCTAAGTTTTCCAGAAATTGCACAGGTTGAATAAGTAATTCAAATATGTGCTAATACTTGAAATACTTTGATGACAATACTCTACTTTAAAACTCCTAGGAAAAAATCTGGCTGAGTCAGATTGCTGCAGGGAGGTCTGTCCAGTGTATATTTTTTATGTCTCTGTATCAAGAACTTTATTTCTTTTTCAGAATTGCTGACTTTGCCTGCTTCTTTGTTCTGATATTTTCAAATATATTGGAATTTGTATAAACTTCTAATACTAATTTCAAAGACTAAAGATTCAGAGAAAGTTGATTTTAGCTGCTATCTCTTGATAAGTTTTAACATTGCATTTTTTCTTTCCTGAAGTTTGTAAATGGGACTGTGTAATTCCTCTTTTTGGTTAGTGTTCCATATTATGGACAATATTTAGATAAAAAAACCCAATAAATTTAAAAAATGACTGCATTTGGGCTAGGACTATTTGCAAAGTGTGAAAGAAATCTGAGCAATCAAACTATTATAATGATTTAACGATCACATATCCCTGGAGTATGTTGCCCCATATACATTTACTTTTTCCCAGATATGCTCATGCAGCAGTCATGATATCGTATGGATCTGACTGGTTGTTTTTCAAATAGGTAATATAAGTGCCATCTTGATTAATACAGTAGTTATACACTTCAGAAGACTGTGGATCCCATGGGATTATCATGTCTTTCTTGCTCCTTCTCCCTACAGTGACACAGCAAATCCACAGTCATGAAGATCCTTTACCTGCTCTTTTCTCTCCTCTTCTTGGCACTTCAAGTTTCTCCAGGTAAGATGAAAAAGAGATGCTAGAAGGGTATTTTTGTGTACCTGAAGTAAACTCCCCAGCACATTTGATTTACTACTGGTTAAAAGCACTTGAAACTGAGCAGGAATTATCACATAGCTCAGTGCCTGTGCTCCTCTTTCAAAGGTGGAGAAATTACATTTTCTGAATGAAAGTGATTTTTCACTTCTGCTATCTCCCTAAAAATCATGTTAAATAGTCTAGTGAGAGACATCTGACATGGTGTCTATGATGGCCATGACCTTTGGATAATAGCACACTCAGCAATGTGTATGCAGATGAAAACAAAGCCTAGCCAACTGTTCTGGGATAGAGGCCAGTGCTAAAGCCTCTGGACCCATGACCCTGTTCTATAAGGTAAAGAAAGGACGATGAGTCAGGAAGTCCGTAACATTCTCCACCTGGACTTAAGGGCCATCCATTTAGATGCACTGTGACTTTATGATGCCATCTCCACAGGGCATAGACCTCTTTACTCACTTTGTAAACACAGCCTTTCAACATGGCCCAATCCAGGCAACAGTCTTTAGGCAAGTTGGTGGCGAAGACAGCTCAACGAATGGGAAACCATCTGGCATTATGACTATACTTCCCTCCCCTGCAGGATGAGAGGAAAGGAAATCTTTTGTTATTGTTGCAGGTTTGTCTTCACCACGGCGGGACATGCTTTTCTGTAGGAAAGGGTCCTGTTACTTTGGAAGATGCCCCATCCATATGGTCAAAGTTGGAAGTTGCTTTGGGTTCCGCTCCTGCTGCAAATTGTGAGTTTGATATTCACCAAGACTTAGCTGCAGTATGAACAGACAAATCTATTTTACCTGTATCCTTAACCCCAAGGTGCTAATGAACATTCAAACTGCTCAGTGAGGAAAGACACCTAACATGCTATGAGCATAGTCAAGCATTGAAGTAGGCTGAGATGCATGGTTCTCTTTCTCCCAAGAAGTGCACCATGATCTACCCAGAGAAAGTGATAAAGCACAGTTGAAGATGTCAGCCTTGTGTTGTCGCATCTCTGTGTAACCCTTTTCAGCTCCTGTGCCAGAGGAAAATACTAGGGTTTGATATTTGCAGAACTGGACTGCTGTGCTCTATGGGCAACAAAGGGGAATTCAGCCACGGTGCAGGCTGAACACGGGTATCTGAGTGTTAACAAATGTGTGCAAAAAAGTGCAGCAGTGAGGTAAAAAGAAATTATCACATGAAATGTACCATTCTGTTTTAACTCAGGAATGAATGCACTCACCCCAGTACAAAGTGATACCAATTTAATTCCCTACTTTCCCTGAAATGATGGGAAAACACTCTCCTTAATCACAGGTATGAATGCACAAGGTTGTCCCAGCATGGCTACATATGACATTATGTATTTTGGGAAGTATTTATACCCAAGAGGAAAATAGGCATGGACTGAGAGTAAGAAGGGAGGGAATACAAGCAAAAAGAGTATCTAATTTTATTAATTTTGCTTTGTGCAGGCCATGGAATGTATAAAGACTTCATGGACCACCCATTCAAGAGTGATGAGAATTCCTTCTAAACCTAGGCATTTGCTTTGAACCTCTTACTGCCAAAACCACTGAATCCTGCTACAAAGCCTCGTGAACCTTTCATTTTTAATGCAAAAAAAAAAATCTTTATGATGTAGAGTAAATACTTCATTGCTTTCTCTCCTGTTTTGAATAAATTGTTGTTGCTTAGCATTCATATCACTGAAACATGGGGTTTTGTTGCATGGGCTGAGGGCAAGGATCCTACCTGGGTTTTGACATACAGACCACAGAGGGTAACAATTTACAGTGCCATCAGCTCCTTAACTTGAGCTTTTCTGAAGCGTATGATGTCCAGGGTTAGACAGACATGGACTGAAGGCTTCACCCTCCAGTACCAAGAGATACGATGGGTGGAAAACCTCAGCTTCCCTTTGTGAGAATGTGTTCAGATGCCAAAATCCTTTTCTTCTTACTATGCAGAAAACTTTTCATGGGGAAAGTGAAGTAGAAATAGCTAAAAACCCAGACATTCACCATCCATTAAAACATCAGTATCTGAGACCTAACATCCTGGCTTCTGGAAGATGCCTGTGAGCATCCCAGGAAAGCTGTAGTGCCATTATCTTTCCTTTGAAATAATGCAACAATTTATGCCAGTTCTTTTCCCTCCAGAAGCTGTTTGTCCTGTAACTTCACAGCAACGGATGTCAGCTTTGCTTTTCCACACCCCCCACTTGCTCCTCTAAGAGGAAGCATAAAATATAATAGATGGAGAACAGCTTACATTGGTGTCGTGTTTTAAGGCCAGTTAGCAACTAAGTACCACAAAGCCATTTATTTACCCTCCCCCCTCCAATAGGATGAAGAAGAAAATACAAATGTTAAAAAAAAAAAAAAGGTAAAGCACATGGGTTCAGACAAGAACAGCTTATTAATTGAAAGAAGATAAAACACAACCAAGTAATCATCATCATCATCTTCATCAAATCATAGAACAGTTTATTTTGGAAGGGACCTTAAAGATCATGTAGTTACAAAACATTACACTAGACACCCTCATAATAGACCATGTTGCTCTAAGCCCCTTCCAACCTGTCCTTGGACACTGCCAGGGATGGGGCAGACACAGCTTCTCTGAGCAACCTGTGTGGGCCTCAGCCTCACAGTAAATGTATAATTAAAGGAAACAAAAGAGAGAGGAGTAAACCAATCAGCGAAATAAAACAAAACCGCAAAACCCAAGTGATGCAATTTCCCCTCCCCCCCCCCCCCCTCCATTTCTATTCTGATCCTGGCATTCTGTAGCATGGAATACCTCCTGGCTGTGCTCCCTCCAAGCTTCTTTTACCCCTCCTCTCTGGCAGAGCATGAGAGGCTGAAAAGTCTTTGGTCAGGGTAAATGCTACTGAGCAACTACTGAAACATCAGTGCGTTATCAGCATTGCTCTCAGACTAAAGCCAAAACACAGCACCAGAAAGAAAATTAACTTTGTCCCAGCTGAAACCCCAACAACTGGTCTCTCTTCATTAGGTCCCTCCAACATCCTGCACAGTCCCTTCAGTTCTCCATTGGGATACACACATTTATGAAATGATGATTAGGAGGGGATTTTGTTTGCCTGCCAAAATGGCAGAATAGAGCATGAATAGTCATACGCTCTATGACTATTCCTTTGCACTTCTTAGCAGGGAACAAACTTATCCTCATCTGTCCTAGCCAACTTCTAACTCTCAGTGGCATAATTTTCTATACTCAAGTCATGACTTGCAAGAAGTCTTGACTCTTCCACAACAGCACATGGGGACCAGTCAGATACCACATAGTGCTAGAAGCAGCACTACTGACACCATTCAAACAACTGAAGCCATCCCCACAAGTGTGTTGGCTCTCCTGACTCAATCGACTATGATGAGAATCTAGCCACCACTGCACCTATAGTCACCCAAATTAAGTTAGAGGAATTGCCACCCCCTAAATGTGTTGCATGTTGTACATACTGTAGAAGATATGGTATATACATATACATGTTTATGTGTATACAGGTCACATAACATCTGGCACTGAAATATTCTATCTCAACCCCTCTCTTACCTCCTGCAGTTCTGCCTGATCTTGTGCAAATGATTTCCTGGAGTGGCACTGCTTGGCAACATAACCTTTTATGGTTATGTTGGGAATGAAGTGCACATTGTGGAAGTAAAGGACAGGAAACATCGTTATTTCTCAACATACAGGAGTCAGGGGGTAGCTGGCAACCAACTGCTGAGGTTTCTGTACAATTCAAGTAGAGAATTTACTGTTGATACTTTTCAAGCCTTGACCTTAACCTTAATAAAGTATACAGGACATTGCTTGCTATGAATGGCCAAATGTCACCCATGTCCTGGTCCTTATTCCTGACAGCCACAGGCACCAGCAGCCCTAGATGCTTATGGAGGTCTGTGCTGTTCAGTGTCCCTTGGATGGGCAGTACCTACTCTGGTGGTCCCAGGCTCCTCCTCATCTTGCTCTAGCACACTGTAACCCTCCCTCTTGTATGCCCTGATGGGACCTATGCTGATTCATGCCCCCATCCCATCACACAGCAGGAAGGGACCATCCCTGCTGTCATCAGCATTTGGTCTTTCAGAAGTTTAGCTGGTTTTGATACCAGGATTTATATGCAGCTGCCAAATGGTCTTGAGTAATAGCACTGCATGAGAAAGAGCTTTGATAAGAAGCACTCTCCCAAAGATCACTTGAAAGCTGCTTTTGTGCTTTATTTCCTTTCCCTGGCCCTTGCTTGAGCTATTTGCCAGCTTTGATCCTGGCTGTACACCTTGTTGAGCTGCCTTCCTGGTTTTATCTTGGAGTTGCCTCGTTGCTGTGAAGCCAGATTTACCTGTAGAACAGCCTGGTCTTTCTCCTACCTGACAAGTACTGTGGTTACACGCAGACCTGTGTGCCTACAAACATACAAGTTCACCTGCAGCTATAGCACAGCTCTGTATGTTGGCCTGTAGAAGTGATGAGGTTAGTGCCTGATAGCAAAGGGCAACAGGACTGGTCTTGTATGGGCTCCAGGTGGGGAAAGAGGAGGAAGCACCCTGTTTCTTCCCTGGGTATTGGGAAAGTTTAAGATACAGGTTACCCTCAGAAGCTTGGAGATGCACCAAACTGGGAGGAGTGGGTGATGCACGAGGGAGCTGTGCTGCTACCCAGGGGGACTTCAACAGGGCTGACAGGAACCTCATGAAGCCCAACATGGAGAAACACAATCTCCATACCCAGGGAGGAACAACCCCATGAACCCATACATGCTGGGGTCAGCCAGGTAAAAAGCATTTTTGCAGGTTAGGACATGGGTGTGTTTGTGGTCATCTAAACATAAGCCAACAATAGGCCCTTGCAGCAAAGTGGGCTGAATTTGACCAAGCATTGCCAAGGACGTGGTCTTTCCCCTCCACTCAGCACTTGCAAAGCCACAACTGGAGTACTGTGTGTCCAGTTCTGAGCTCCCCAGTCCAAACCAGACATAGACATGCTGGAGAAAGCCCAGCATAGGCCACCAGGATGATGAAGGGACTGGAGCACCTCTTCTGTGAGGAGAGGCTGACACAGCTGGGTCTATTCATCCTGGAGAAGAGAAGGCTCAGGGGAGAACTTATTAATGCGAAAATATCTGAAGGAAGGGTACAAAGAGAAGGGATTCAGGCTCTTTCTAGTGATGCCCACTGCCAGGACCAGAGGCCATGGGCACACACTGAAACACAGCAGGTTCCTCTGAAACATTTTGAAACACTTTTTTACTGTGAGGGTGACCAAGTGCTTGGCAGAATTTGCCCAAAGATGTGATGAAGTCTCCATTGTTGGAGATATTCAGCAGCCATCTGGACATGGCCCTGGGCAACCAGCTCTGGGTGGCCTGCTTGAGCAGGGGGCATGGACCAGATAACCTCCAGAGTTCCCTCCCAAACTTAACCATGTTGTGATGCTGTGAAATTACATGTCTTTATTGAAGCCAGGGAAAAGCAGCCTTTGCCCCAAAACCACCAGGGCCGTGGCAGGATATCTCCAGCTCATGAGAACCCAGCAGGAGCTGTGCTTCCACTCCTGCTGTCACACCACCTTGGGGTAGCAGAGGTGGGGAAGGAATACGACATCAGGAGATGGTTCCAGGAGCCAGAAGCGAGGGGGATGTTCTGCTTGGGAAGTCCAGGGATTTACCACTATTTCCTGCATAAACAAAGCACAATGTGTGGTCAGCAATATTTATTTTCCCTTTTCATTCTTTGTCTTCCTCTGCCACTTCTTTGCCTCTGTCTCTCTGCCACTTCTATTAGAAAGACCTGAAGTGAATTACTGAACAACCCTTCCTCAGATAGCTCCAGTCCTTATTTCAGATGATTTGGACCCGTGCATTCCTTACTTGTTGCAGCCTTGAACCCAAGACTCTTCAGAAACCTCACTGAGATGGTCCTGTGCCCTGCACTATACAAAGATCACACTTCATTTTCACAGCATGAGAAAAGGAGAATGGGAAGATGCTGGTTGTATTTGGGTTTCTTCAGTCCACACCGGGCAGGTTCAAGCAGCTTTACAAAGGGATTTTAACGCCCTTTCCCTGGCCTCCACCTCTTAACACAAAAGTAGGAAGGTGTTATCCAGAAGTGTGGATGTGAAGATAACAGCAGATCTATTTCAGCAGAGATAGCAGAGAGCAAATTCCTGAATATCTGACTTCAGAACATACCTTTTGCAGCAAACTACCAAATTTGTACACCTTCCATAGATGTGATAAGGGTGATAGCATGTCAAAAACCTACAGAATCCCCTTCGTGATATTCATTTCCTGGAATCAGAAATGTAATTGAATTGAAAGGAAAAGATAATTTGGGAGCACATTCTGTACTTCCAGAAGGGCTGGCACTCCACTAGGATTTCATCCCACTTTGTGGGCCAAGTATGAAAATGACCACAACTGCACCTTCAATAGCAAGCTAACTACCTAGAAGGACCACCAGCTAAAGCCCTGAGGCACAGATATCCCTGGCTGTTTATGGGACAAAGGGATATTTTTCATCCTCCCACTGTCCCTGCAGAAGGAGCAGTTATTCCATAAAACCAAGCTCTTATTCCTGGATGGCTTTCTCCAGACCAGCCCCTCTAGCTCTCAGAGGAAGGGGCATTGTAAGAGCACCCTGTGGTATATTCCGTTGCATGACTTTTCATGTCAGAGCAAAGCCACAAAACTATCCTCCACTTTGCACATCTCTAAAAAATATGGTCACCTAGTAGAACATGGAACACACATAGAATCATAGAATCATAGAATAGTTAGGGTTGGAAAGGACCTTAAGATCATCTAGCTCCAACAACCTTGCAGGGGCAGGGACACCTCCCACTAAACCATGCCACCCAAGGCTCTGTCCAGCCTGGCCTTGAACACCACCAGAGATGGAGCATTCACAACTTCCCTGGGAAACCCATTCCAGTGCCTCACCACCCTTACACTAAAGAATTTCTTC
>JASSUY010006545.1:0-51088 GCA_032466535.1 Forpus xanthops
CATGTCCTTTTTATGTTGAGGACACCAGAACTGCACACAATACTCCAAGTGAGGTCTCACAAGAGCAGAGCAGAGGGCAGGATCACCTCCCTTGACCTGCTGGTCACACTTCTTTTGATGCATCCCAGAATACAGTTGGCTTTCTGGGCTGCATGCGCAGACTGAAGCCAGCTCATGTTCATTTTCTCATTGACCAGCACCCCCAAGTCCTTCTCCACAGCGCTGCTCTGAATCACATCTCTGCCCAACCTGTAGCTGTGCCTGGGATTGCTCCTACCCAGGTGTAGGACCTTGCACTTGGCATGGCTAAACTTTATGAGGTTGGCATCAGCCCACCTCACAAGCGTGTCAAGGTCCCTCTGGATGGCATTCTTTCCCTCCAGTGTGTCAACCGAACCACACAGTTTTAGGGAAGATAGTTTGCTCTATGCATGTGAAGACTTGAAGTGCCCTTGTTATACCTTTGTTGCAGGCTTTATTATGGCTTTACATGTGATGGCATAAAATAGTTTATTCAATCTGAAAGAAACAGCACTTACTGATGCCTCTTTTTTGAGTTTGCGCCTGAGGCTCTGGTCTGGGGCAGAGCTGTATTCAGTAGTCTCATGTGACTGTTCCCAGCCTAGATGCTGCTTGTACAAGACCAGGGCTATGGAGATGTGGAAAACAACACCCGTGATGCAAAAGGTGATTTAGAAATACTTAGGGAACTCTCTCTTCTTTAGCTTATGCATTCTTCTTCTCTGTCCCAGCTAAACCACTCTCTCTGGTGCTTTTCATTTAGCTCTATAAGTATTCCTTCCTGGAGCACAGTGCAAGAAGCTATATAGCCTTATCTCTGCTGTGGTTGGAACCCTTACACTTAATTGCTGAGCTAGCAGTAGTACTAATCCCTTACAGCCCATTGCAGTGGTAATTTCTGTGTTTTTACACATGCAGCCCTCACTTCAGATCATCTGAACATATGATAGGGCTTCAAAACTCAAATCACATCAACAGGCAACTTGTGTGAATAATTTTTTTTATTTTCCTTTTGAGAAAAACTAATTCACAAGAACTGTTAATAAGGGGAAATGAAGGTAGAGATGAGGAAGTGAGGGAGACAGACTGGGAGAAGAGGATGGCTCCAAAGGAAACTTATGCCACCCAGGCTGCCAAATTGCTTGTTTTAATGAGAAGCAGGAGTGTAGTGTGGATCAAAGCACAATACTCATGTTCACCTCAACAAAGAGCACTGTTAAGTAGACAAAGTTGGAGGGACTTCAGCTTGCAGCAGGCCCACAACATTGTCTGAAAATTAAACCTGTATGAAAGAGCCAAGAAAGCCAGAATTGATCAGAGCAGACTGAGCTTAAATAAGAGTGCCTGTGTGGAGATTTGATAGCAATAGGTACGCAACAGGAAATAGTAAAGAGGGCAGGGATGGAGTATCACCGTTAATGAGTAAGGACAGAGCAAGGAATAATGGGCTCAGCATGTGGCTGGACTCAAAATGAGACTATGAAAATGGTACCGTATCCAGTCTCTTTTTGTTTGTGATGTCTGAATGAGTTTCACAGGCAAACTAATGCAGCACAGGCTTTAACAGCAAGCTCCTGCAGTCCTGCTTTCACATCTGGGAAGATACACTTGCAGCAGAGACTGCCTTTGCTGGGAAACATCTCTGGTTTTGCTGGTAGACTGTAGCTGCAAGAAGGCCCAGTGCAGGGAGGGAGCATGCACCTGGGATGCCTCAGAGTAGAGGGGTGTCCTGTTCCCTGATTCAGCATGCCATAGGGGTATAGACAGGGGAAAGCTGCAGAGAGAGGGAAGAGAGGAGGTAATGGTTAAGAACGGTGGCCATGGGAGGTGAAAAGAGGGAGTGGGGCAACATCCAAATCACAGCAGCCCTGGAAAGGGATGATTTCTCCCTGTGTGTTCATTGCAGTGGTCTGGATGCTGAACTTGCTCTACTGAGGAAGTAAAAACACCAGGGGCTGCTGTCGCTTACAGCACAGCTGCGCATGGGTGGGCAGCACTGGGCACAACCTGCAATGCCGCTGTTTCCCCAGCATCCCTTCTGACAAAGGAGGGACTTGAAGAGTTCAGAGGTGGGCTGTCGGTGTGCTCCTTGGAAGGTGGGCAAGCAGCATTTCTCCTCCCAACCATTTCAGAAGTTTGGGATTCTGCTTTCTGAAAGCTTGATTGCTATTTCAGCAACACGGAGATTGGTTTCCTCCTATAGCAGGCAATCATGTATTTGTAGTAAATAACATTGATTTCTTTAAATGGAGACGGATGTTCCTCAGCTCTGATACTACATCTGCAGGGCTGGTAATCCTTAGACTGTGAAATACTTTCCTTCTGATTATGCCTTGTCCTCTGGTATATTTGGAAAGTGCAATCATGTTCTTTCTCAGCCCATGGTTGGCAAAACAAGCCATCCTTTTTCACTCTTTGTGACAAGTGGTAGTCTCCTGCTCATCCTAGCTAACCTCCCCTGTAACTAACCTGCTCTTAACCCCTTCTCTGTTACATGTAGTGGGCAGAACAAAGCATATAGTTGCAGATTAAGTCTAATTTTCTGTTAATGCAGCTTCATCATCCCTGCTAGAAATGTCTGCCGGCTTCTTAGGCGTCCATAGGACAATTTGTTGAAGTTGGTGAGTACTAGTGGAACAGGTCTCATTTGTCTGACTTCCATAGCTTAAAAGACTTGAAGAAACGGATAGGGTAAGGTATAAAGTAAGGGTGGATCATGCTAGATTAATGCAGCCTATCCTTGGCAAATGAGACAAAGTACCACTGCACTGTGCAAGCATGAAATGTTGCAGGGATTAATGTTAAGGAAATAGAGAAGAATGGTGCATGGTCTGCAAGGAACTGGTTCACAGGGAGGGAGATTCAATGAGGATGAATGCTTTGGCAGCAGGAATTTGCTAGAGGAGTTTCTCAACGTCTGTTTCAGTGGAAAATCTCCCAGTAACGTTTACAGGAATGACCTTGGCACAAAAAGGAGTATGCTAATGAGCTGCTTTTTGGCATCCCAAATAAATAAGAATGGAAGACAATTAAAGAATAGACCTTCAGAATGACTAAGCTAAATGAATAAACAGGACCACAGAAAGGTTGGGATCATGGGTGTATGAGCTATGGAAATATAAGCATAAAACAATGGAGCCTAGAGCTATAGGGGATCTCATTCCACCAATGGAGCATTTAAGGTAACTGGAAAGTTTAGTGGGGAGTCTCAGCCAGGCTCAGTGCACTGAGTATGCTGTCCAGTACGTTGTACAACAGTTTTTCTCATGCTCCTATTAGTAGCTCTTTGAGGACACTGAACACTATGTCCTTGCCATGTGATCTGCATCTGTGTGGACTCCAGAGGTTCCTGTGGGGCTCTGAGCAGGCAGAAAAGCTCATTCCCACAAACAGCCCCTGGACTTGAACAAGATCTTTGTCACCCAAGTGTCACCAGCAAATGTCTGCATGGTACCTATGAGGTAAGCAACTGCTTATCCTCAGGGAGATGGAAGCCTCTGGAATGAAAACCACTTTCGTCAGGCGTACCCATTCATGCATTTCAGCATTACTTTCAGAAATGTGTTACTTGGGTCTCTGGTTGTAACAATTTATTTTTCTTGTCTTTAAAAGTATTGTTCCTCTTGGGAGGGTAATGTTGCTTGCTGGTATTTCCCAGTAATGTGGTATCTGGTCCTTATCTTAAGTCTCAGGAATGCAAGATCAATCAAATTGCCTTCTACAAAGTATGACTATGCTATGTAGCTTGAAGAAATTTGATATACACTTTAAAATCAACCTGGGCAAACCTAGACTTTAAATAAAAGACAGGAGAGCTTGAAAAAGAGGGTATAAGAAAAGAAATTTTTGTTTTCAACTTATCTTGTATTGTCCTGCACTGCACATCCAACAAAAATTCAGGGTATGGTTTAAGGTGGGGAAACATGACTAAAGGAGGAACTGTTTTCCAGAATGGGCATATAATTTGCTTATCTGGGTTAGAAGGAAGGACGCCACTAATGAGGTCCTTGAATGGCTGTGAAAACAGGAAAGACTTGCTACCAGTAGATGCTTGTGTTAGCATTGTAAAGATTAAGTGGGTATTTTGTGTTGGACAGGACCTTGAGTAAAGATAGACAGCCAGGTCCTCCTGGTGGGACCAGGCCTTTTGGCAAAGGCATTAATGGAGCTGCATAGACTCTCATCCTGGCTGAGTATCCCATGGACATGGAAATGTCTGAGCCACTGGTGTCTCCATTGCAGCCAAGGGAATTGCAGCATGGTAGTGCCACAGTCTTGTGATGGAGGTCTCCATGAGCCTGGGATGAGGACTGGAGGAGAAGGGAGATGAATGCCTCAGGCATTTATTGAAAACCAAGACACACTACTGAAGAGATTCTGGCAAAGCTCCATCAAGGCTGCTGCTAGAAGGATAAGAAACATGATCATACTCAGGTAAACATCAAGGAATGACTGATATGCCCCTGGGAGAGGAAATGCTCATTTCTGAGTGACTCAGTCTGTAATATTGTTGCCCATGGCTGCTTCATTTCCTCAAGCAACAGTTTGCTTTTATGCAGTGCATTTAAAATTAGTTTTATGCAGAATTGATTTTAGCAGCTGCCAAAAGGATATACCTAAAATGTTTTTACAGGGTGAGTCATCTGCCTATAAGACTATTGCAGGATGTCCATGTCAACATGACCATTTGGTACCTGAAAGTGTTACTGATTCATAAGCTTATATCACATCCTAGATGTTTGCTGTACAGGTGACAGCCTCCAGGATCTCCTGGTCTAGAATGAAGGAGATACGGAACAGTGACAGCAATCATGGTATAGGTTGGATCTCAGTGTTATTTATATATTCCTAGTTGTTGGAATTACAGCCCCACCTAAATTATGACCATGACACTGGTGGTTGTCTCAGCATTTGAATATATACCTCCTGAAAGAAGATTTACACTTTTCAGGGGGTTGAGAAATAGTAGAGACCTGTAAAAAAAGGTATAGTTTATGCAAATTTTACACAATAGTTTGCTCATTAAGGACTGTCAATTGTGGGAGTATGGAAAAAGGGACAGATGATAATTCTGTTATAGTCTAAGAAGTAAACTTTTAAATCTTTTTGCCAAGAAATGTGAACATACAAAAACTAATGACTTATGGAAACAGTAAAATTATGCCACGAATTTTTCCACTGCTTTTTATATAGATCATTTGATTCTGACAGCAAATTTAAAATTCATCTTCCTGTATTCACTACAGTTCAGTTCACACATCTCAGCAGGATAAAACTTCAGAATTACAGAATTCATTTTGTCAGTACTTGAACATGTGGGAATGCTAAGGCACATCCAGCTGTTAAATGTTTTCTATCAGGCATAGTTTTAGGTGAAGCTTACTGCAATAGAAAGTTCTTCAAAGATATTCTTCCTCCGCTAAGTATGTCCAAACCAACAGGGATAATGGGCAGATGCATTATTACTGAGTACTATTAGCTTTTTTTCACAACATCCTGAGTGCATTCCTGTTATCAAGTTAAATTTAGAAAAAAAGCCTCTTTGTATGTGCTGGAATTTGACATGAAAATTGAGTTGAACAAAAAATACTGGAAAAAATTTAATAAGGCATATATTAGCTCTCAAATACTGACTTCACATTTCAATTAAAGTGTTCATATGTTTCAGTAATCTCTGGGTTAGAAGTGATGTGGTTCTTTTATCTTCAGCTTCTGACTGTCTCCACTGGAAATTGCTGCTTTCACTTCTGCTTGAAATTCAACAATGGAGAGACCTTTTGTGTGTGTGTGTGTGTAACAGGCTTGGACAGATTATATAAACCTGCTAAATATTGATTCTGCAAATACCAAGTGTCAAATTAATTTGAATTATCCCTTTAAAGAGCTTAGGCAGTGATTAAATATGCTAACTTCCATTTTAAATAATAAACTGATGCTTTGGAAGATTGTATATATTAAAATAACCGCATAGTTTATGCTGGTAGGGAAGCATACATAGCAATAAAAATGCTCACTCTATTAAGGCCAGTGTTTCAGAGGTGTTGCTCGTTTCCACCCTTAAAACATAAAGATGTTACTACTGAATGATCCATTTAACATTTTGGGCAGAAGATGGTTAGGAAGCCCAAGCCCTCTTCAGCTCTCAGTTGCAGGGCTGTAGCTCTCCCAGCCTCAGCACACTGCAGCAGTGGGTTGCCCAGCTAGACTTCTTTGAAGGACAGGGTCCTTTCTACAAAACAGTAGTAAATACTTCTGTATCTGCTACAGTTGCATTTTCCTGATGAAAAGAAAAAAATAAAAATCATATTTTGCTTAACAGCTGCCTAAAAATACCTTGAGTAGCTGAGTTGGGGTATATCTAGACATCCCTGGATGTGAGCTGCTAGAGCTGGCTGCTCCAGCCGGTGATGCAACAGGGATGCTGAGGTGCACCTTACAGCAGAGATCAGCTGGAGGGCATAGCTGGCACCTTTGAGGATGGGGTCAGGCTTTGCTTTCCAGTGCAGGCGCATGCGTACTATGCTTTAAAGTGCCCTGTTTGCACATGTCAGCACTCGCTTGTGTTGGCAGGCAAAATTGACTGAACTGCCCAGGGATTGACATTTCCCCACTTGGCACAGCTGATGTAGTACTGGTGTAATGGGAACTGCATCAGTTCACAGGTCTCAGTGGATCCTGGCTATGGCTGGTTCTATACTAGTTGTGCATGATATGGACCTCTAATAGACCCTGAAACCCTTCCTGTGCTCTGTGCAAAAGGCCTGACGCTTAGTCAGTCATCTCATGGGAGGGAAGCCTGCAAGAAACAGGAGGAGTCTAAATTTTCTTCTTGGTAGCTCTGTAATAAACCACAGGGCAAGGGGTAAGCATGAATGCTCTGTGATGGGCATTTATTCAAGGCAGTAAAGCTATGTCCTCTTACTGACATTGTCCCTCTAAATAGAGTATCTCTGAAGAGCTGTTCTTTTATTATCACAATGTGCATTTGTACAATGGCTCCTGTTTGATGCTGAGGACTTTGGGCTTTTAAAGTTCTTGAGTAGGTGAAAAAATAAGTGTGAACAAATGCCAAGAGTTCCTCTGCTTAGCTTTTCAGCTGTGTTGGTGAGTCAGGGGAAGTGCTGAGATACATTTCTGCCACTGGAGTTTAGCCACTGGTTTTTCTGCCTCATGAAACGCTGCTTTGACATCAGTGCACTGGCTGGTCTGGCAAACAGCAGTGACGCTGTAGTCTGAACCAAAGAGCTGGTACAGAATGTTCCGTCAAAATGGAGTGGAGGGGGTGGATTTGAGTTACATGGAAATCTTCACAAAAATAAACCTCCTTTTACTTTTAAACTTTTACTCTTAAATTTTCTGGCTTTCACTTCTGGTTTATCAGAATGGATTCCCCCATCTCTAGCCCTCATCTCTATCCAATGCCTGTTCTTCTACCTACTATGACACAGTTCCTTAAGTAAATACAAAAATTTAATGATGTCTCAGAGCAGTTCCTTTCCGTTTGATGTCCCACTAGAGTTTTCTTACACAAGCCATATTATCAGGACAAAAAATATTCTGACTCCTTCACATATATGTTGAAACAATACCAAATTCCTGGTATGTAAGATTCCCCTTTGAGTCAGTACTGCAATCAAGTGAAAGAGAGAATATAAATTACCCAGCGAGGTTCAGATTTGCTCATGCAAGTAAATTCAGAGCTCTTCATCCAAGACTCTGAATTGTAGTACCAATAAGAGGTTCTACTTCCAGCCTTGCTCTCATAAAATCACCTTGTTCCTCTCTGTATTCAATGTTGCATATAATGTGCACTGGCCAGCAATCGAATGCTGCACGCAAAGCTGGAAGTAGAGCACTGTGTGCGCTAAAGTGCTTACTGAGCACTTTAGAGAGCATTTAGGTTCTTGCCTCTTGGAGATGGTCTATGTGAACTGCGTGCTCAATTCATGTGTCCTCTACAGAGAGGGACAAGGGGCCTTGAAAAGACACGCTCCTTCTTGCTAAAGCTTAGTTTCTTTTTCAAGCAATAAACTTCGGAAGCACAACAAAACTAGGTCTGCTGCTCTCAGCAGAGATGGGGACACCTGCAGTGAGGGGACGTCACTTTGCTGAATTCCAGGCTTGAAAGAAATGCAAGAGAATGAGATAGGCCTCCAATAGTATAGTCAGGTGTCTAGGGGAGACAAAGTCAGAATGGTGCATAGGCAGCTGGCAAGGAATGAACAATTAGCCAATCCTCAGTTAGAGCCTGGGGTAGGCTTAAAGCTATGTTCTTCCATATGGACTCCAAGGAAGCTGGTTTAGAAATCCTACAGGGTGTGAGCGTTGGAGTAGGATTTCAAAGTCAAAGAACAGATTCAGTAGGAAGTAGATTTACTTTTACTGTATTATAGTAAACTATCTTTGCTTATTCTTGCTAAAGAGAGAAGAGACGTCCTCTGAATTCATCAGAAAAGCCAGCCATTTCCAGGAGCGCTGTGAGGAAGTACTCTGAGATCCGTGGCATGACATGTCTGGAGCTCAATGATTGGTGAAGGAGACAGCAGCTCATATGGGAAAGAAATGGACTCAAATACAGTAAAGCAATCATGCCATCGTGAGTTTCCAAATCTCAGACTTTCAGGCTTTACAGTGACTTTACTGATCAGTGGCAGTTGATAGCTGCATCTTTTCTGAAGATAGGGACAAAGTTTTTATTACTTTTCTACTATCTCTTATGGGTGAAATTCTGGTTTCATTCCAGTCTTATTCTAATTTATGAGAGAGAGAATCACAGCTGTAAGTGCTGACATTTACTCTTCTCCACAGAGAAGCCAAGTAAAAGGACCCAATTCATCATAGTAGGTAAGGCCAAAGTTTGTTTTCCACTGAAGTTCACTGAGCTGAGCTACAAGTATGTATGCATTTAAGTAGGTGTTATATCACAAATCGGCGTAGGATGAACACCTGACTTCCACCTCAGGTGGGCTGGTCTAAGGCATGCTAGTGTAGTGATGCTGAGAAACATATTCCGGCTTGATCCCCTTGATATAAAAGAAGGCATCTTCAGTCTCCAGGAGGGGTGCCTGAATACTTTTTGCCATGTTTAAATAATTTTAAAAGGTCTTTAAGAATGTACAGTAAGCCCTTGAGTTCTTCCACAGGCCACAAATTAATCACCTTGCTCCTTAAATTCCAGCAAGCTAAGTGGAAATGCTTCAGATATTCCTTCCCTGGAAAATGTAAAACATCCTTTGATTAACTTCCCACTTCGTGATAACGAAGGCTTGGATTTTTTTAAGAGCTTGATGTGACTTTTAAATTTGTTTAAGTGTCATAGCAAGTTTCCAGGCAGAGTGTTAAAGATTTAACAGGTATTTTACTCCAAGTTAAAGAATTTAGTTGGCCATGAACAAGGAGAGACCCTTCTGCCATAAGAGGAGTGTCCAGATCTGCCTGCTGGATGAGGCAGGCTGGAAAACAAAAACCCCAAAGCATCGTATTGCATGTGGAGATGAACCAAAGGCTGTGGCTGCAGGCCCTGAGGGTGTATTGACTTCATGTTTTAGCTGTCAGTTCTCATGCCTGTCTGAGTTTGTCATGAGTCTGGAGAACGGACTCATAGCTCATCAGACCTGTAAGGAGACTTGAGGACTCTTCCCCTGGGCCAGGCTATAAGCATGTCCTACCAAAGCATGGCTTGCATTGCCCTGCTAACCAGTCAGCCCTCTTTCTTGCAGTAATCTCTGGAGATCTGTGAATTGTGCTGCCTCCTCCTTGTGTTGTTCTTCCTTTAGTGCATGAACACAAGTCAAATTGCTCTTAAAGAGCACTGGTTTTCCTCTCTTTAGTGCTTTTTTTTTTTACACTTTCTGGATCCTCTGGCTAACACATTTGAAGTGAGATCTTATTGATGACAGTAAAGGAAAAATAAACCTATTGGTTATGTAGCTGGTAAATGCAAAGGTCACAGCAAATCTCACAGGATTTGAGAGTCTACAGCAAGAAAACAGGCTCCTCAGAGCTGCTGAAAACAGTGAGCTGGCCAGTCCCAGAGCAAAGAAATCGTACTGTCATTTACCTGGAGATAAAATAGCCTGAGGGGAGCTGGGATTTCTTGGGGAGCACCTAGTTCCAATCAACCAGCTGAGATGGGTTTGTTGGTAGCAGTTCCTGCTGTGGTTGAACCATGGAACTGCAGACATGGAGGTCAGGTATTATTCCGATGCCTAAGCCTTCTCAGACAAGGGCTTGGAAAAACTCTGTTAGGGTGCATTGCAGAAGTGAATTGTCACCAGGTGCAGATATGGCATATCTGTGCCAAAATATACAGCTTCACTGTGAAACAGAGCTGAGAGCCATATCTGGTCCTCAAGACAGGGAGTGGCTTCATGCAAGATTTGGAGGAGCTGGCGCAGTTTAAAAATCAACTTTTTGCCATAAAAGCCCTGTTCTCATATCCTCTCTGCTTTGAAAGACAGGGCCATGGAGACATCTCTGTGGCCTTCTATGTCCATGATCACTTAATCACTGATATACCAAGTCTGGGAGTTCCTGGGTCACTTTCACTAAATTCTGGACAAGAAAACACTTTCACTGAGTTAGCTGATATAATTGCTTTCTAAATCATGACACCCTTCATGACCAAGAAACTTTACACCTCCAATTTGATGGTACCTACTTTGTGCCAGTGCTGGTTAAGCCCTGACTGTAGGAGATGATGCTACAGAGCTAGGTGCTGTACCATTACCAGCTAGTTGAAAGTGTGAAATAGCAGAGTACCCTACAGTTCCGAAATGCTTAACATTTCTGCTGCCTCACAAAATCCGAATGCGCAAGTGCCTCTGAGACATAAGGAGTCTTCTTCCTGCTGCCTGAATGGGATCTGTCTTATTGCCTCACAGCCCATCACACTGCTCACCTCTCAGTAGCATCCTGTGTGAGATGCCCTGTCACCTCCCTGCCCTTTTCTGCTCAATGTTCAAACCAGATCTTATTTTTTATCTGCCAACAGCTGCAGGAATGGTTCAGACCCACATTTGTGCCAACCCCCTGTGATACGTATTTGCCTGAGGTTCCCAGTTGTGGCAAAACCTTTCAAACAATAGCTAGACTCAACAGTAAATTTTAGCTGCCTGTCAATAACTTTGGTTTAGCTACCCAGTTCAATTTGGGCAAGGCAGATCTTAGCTTTGTGTGTTGTTTAGGAATGCTTGTACTGTGTGCAAAGTACAAAAACCTCTATAAATTCTAGTGTTGGTTGTATCCTTAATATACAAATTACTAAAGTATAGAATCATAGAATCATAGAATAGTTAGAGTTGGAAAGGACCTTAAGATCATCTAGTTCCAACCCCCCTGCCATGGGCAGGTACACCTCACACTAAAGCATGCCACCCAAGGCTCTGTCCAGCCTGGCCTTGAACACACCAGGAATGGAGCATTCACAGCTTCTCTGGGCAACCCATCTAGTGACTCATCACCCTTACAGTAAAGAACTTCCTCCTTTTATCCAATCTAAACCTCCCCTGTTTAAGTTTGAACCCATTACCCCTTGTCCTAAAACTACAGTTCCCTCATAAAGAGCACCCCTATAAGCCCCCTTCAGATACTGGAAGGCTGCTATGAGGTTTCAAAGAAGCCTTCTCTTCTCCAGGCTGAACATCCCCAACTTTCTCAGCCTGTCTTCATACGGGAGGTGCTTCAGTGCCCTCATCATCCTCGTGGCCCTCCTCTGCACTTGTTCCATGTCCTTTTTCTGTTGAGGACACCAGAACTGCACACAATATTCCAAGTGAGGTCTCACGAGAGCAGAGTAGAGGGCAGGATCGCTTTCTTTGATGGTTGGCTTTCTGGGCTGCAAGAGCACATTGCCAGCTCATGTTCATTTTCTCATTGACCAGCACCCCCAAGTCCTTCTCTGCAGGGCTGCTCTCAATCTCTTTTCCAGTCAACCTGTATCTGTGCCTGGGATTGCTCTGACCCAGGTGTAGGACCTTGCACTTGTCATAGTTAAACTTCATCAGGTTGACATCAGCTCACCTCACAAGCATGTCAAGGTCCCTCTGGATTCCATTCCTTCCCTCCAGTATATCAACCAAACCACACAGCTTGGTGTCATCAGCAAACTTGCTGAGGGTGCACTCAATCCCACTGTCCATGTCACTGACAAAGATATTGAACAAGACTGGTCCCAACACCGATCCTTGAGGGACACAGCTCGTTACTGGTCTCCAGTTGGACACTGAGCCATTGAGCACAACTCTTTACATGCAGCCATCCAGCCAGTTCTTTATCCACCGAGTGGTCCGTCTATCAAATTATTGTGTCTCCAATTTAGAGACAAGGTTGTAATGTGGAAAGTTTCTAAAAAGTCTATGTTGTTTTGTGTGTCATTGGATGCTCAGCACATTCCTGTACTGAGGTGACTTGGTTGAGTAAAGCAGCTAACAGTGAAGCTACAACTAAAGAGTCTTTCTATTTAATTCACATGCCATGGACCTAAGAATTTTCTGATTATTTTGAACGTTAGAGATGAGACGTGCAGGAAGGGAAACCTTTTCTACCTGATCCTTCTTGATAGCTATGCAACACTTGACTGTGTTTTCTAGAGAAAGCAAAGCATACAGCTGCCAATGGTAGATCTGAGCAAAAGACAGCTGAGAAGAAAGGTGGGAGTGTAATAAACTGAAGCCTAATAAAAGGCATTCTTAAAGGGTAAACAGACCAAATACTTGGGCAGTAGGTTATGAAAGTCTGAAGAACATGTCCAGCCCAGCAAAACACTTTATTGCTACAGGATGGTTGTTTCTGTATTACAGCTATTTAAATGTTTTCATCCATCTTCCAAGTAATGATAGTGTAAAAACTTTCATAACTCACAAGTCAAAATATGCTGCTTTATTTTTCCTTCAATGGAGATATTGTGGAAAGTTATCTGTATCAGCTTACTGCTCCTCTTACTTAGGTTGTAACATAAGGGAGGATACAGATTGTGTATTTCAATGAATGTTGTAGTATTTAAGGAGGTAACAAAAGCCAAAGTAGCTGAAAGCAGACTACTCAAGCTTACTATAAAGGGAAAGCTTGAAAAGCAAGCACACTACAAGGAAAGGAAGTTTTATAGGCTCAGAAAGTAGGTTAGGGTTCCCAAGAGATAATTTAAATGAGCTAGTAAGGAAAAACGGACCTGGGCTTATTGTGAGACATTCCTCTCTGTTCATATTGCAGAAATTAGTAAATCCAAGGAGCAGGGAAATCACATTTCATATGTACTATCTCATGTGCTGATTTCTTAAGACCTCTGTGAATCATCTGCATCTACACTGCAGGAGACGAAGATGCCAGAAGGAGACTAGCGTGTGATCAAGTATAATTTCTGGCAAAAATTGTGAGGGAAGCCTAAGTTTGGTTTTCCATGATTAAA
The DNA here is from genome assembly GCA_032466535.1 of Forpus xanthops. Lineage (NCBI taxonomy): Eukaryota > Metazoa > Chordata > Aves > Psittaciformes > Psittacidae > Forpus > Forpus xanthops. The sequence goes on from JASSUY010006545.1 coordinate 13,427, forward strand.
TGTAGGGGAACATTTTGGGATCTTTGGTTTTGCTGTGCACAGTTGTGTATCTGTGTTAAACTGTTATTGTTGCTATAAATGAGCAAGAATAAAAGCCTGCCCTGAGTGGGATGCTGTGATTTAGCAAGGTACAGAACAGGAGTTAATACAGTTTCTTGGGATGATGGCGGAGAGGAGTGCATCATGGTACCAGTGAGATGAGGAACACAGATGCTTTCATGTAGGCTGGAAAAGGCTTCTCTGAGCAACATACCTGCAGCTTTGGCAGCAGTGGCTTGACGTAGGAACTCACCCAGTGCAAAGAACAGTCAACAATCAGAAAATGAACCACTGCAAAATGTAAGCTGTTGGTTTTGGCTCTCATTAGCCAAAGGCAAGTCTTTATGGCTGAGGCAGCTGCAGTCAGCCCATGCTGCAGTCTTCATGGCTCTGAGCAACTGTGGGGGTCTGGCACTCTGGATACTCCCATTCTGCGACCCCCAAGAGAAGTTCATGGTAGAGTAAAGCCTCAAATCTTTTCACATTGCAAGCTGGTAACCTTCTTTCCTAATGTAGAAAGGATCCTCCATTTTAAACACACTGAATTGCCGACAACCAGAATATTCAGCGGTCATAGAGAAGCTTTTATGCTTTTGTTCAGTTGTGCTCCAGTTGTTCCTTCAGCTGAGAACTTGCCATGGGGGAAAACACCACTTATGCCCTATTCTTATACTTTCATAGCAGTCCCAGGTGAACAACACGATTTAAAAACATCTCTGAGTATTACCTTCCATCGTCTTTCTGACCTGGGTCACTCACCTGAAAAAAAGATATTATCTATTGGAAAATTAGAAGCCTTTGTGTGAAGTCAAACTTCTTTCTATAGCTCTTTGTAAGTGCACTCATTTCATCTGACATTAAATTCTGCAATTTCCAAAGCAGTAACTGTGAATGCCAGTGAGCTTTATGCAGCAGAACTACGATTCTCAGCCCATTACAGTACTTAGCTGGAGCAAAGATTACAACAAGGGAACAGGAAAAACATACAGATTTTCGTCCAGACATTCCCAGTTGTGACTGTCTGGTAATATCATTAGAGCAAAAAAAAATGGCTTGTTGGTAAATAGAATTCCAAAATTCAAAGGAAAATCTTGATGAAAATAATGGTTAAAGACAGAGGACAGACTTTGTCCAGCAGCACCAAATGAAGACAATCAGCCTTATCTTTTAGCCCTCAGGAATTCCAGAATCAAATGCTAGTTATATGTCTACCTATTAGAAGAGAAGAAAGAACAATCTATTTTGTGTGCACAGGTATTGATGAAGCCTGTTTTCCAGTGGATTTGTCTGCCAGTTGACCAGTGGCACAGTGGACGGTTTCTTCCTAGGGAACAGAGGGACCTCATAAAATGTCTCAAGTAGCTGGCACTAACATATGAGTTTGGGCTACAACTTTTCAATTTCTCAAGGCATTTGCGGTATGCTTTCTCTGTGCTACTGAGTCAGCATCTGTGCCCATGAAGCTTGGTGAGAAACTAGATTATCTCTGAGTTTTGCTCTTCGTCTGTCAACTTCTAGCTGGGATGAGCAAAAAGGGTTCAGAAGTAACTAGGATGAGACAAGAAGATAGTGTGGCTGCTTTAAGCCTTGTTCCCATAGAAACATGTCAAAAAGGTTTATTTACTGCCAAATGACAGGAAGGGAATGCTGCAGGGGACAGCTCGCTGCTCCCAAGAGCTTGCCCACAGGCAGAGGGACACACATTAGCTGTTCGGTTTGCATGCTTGTGCACTCAGTCCTGTGTGCTGTCAGGAAGGCACAGCCAAGCACCAGGGAGGGAGAATCCCCCTGGCTACCTTGTTCTGGTTGTGGATCCTACGTAAGGTGTGGGTCCTATTTTAGCAAAGGGGCTGCATGCTTGCACCCACGTAGGGCATGTTTTCAACATAGCCTCCCATAAAGCCAGGAAGCAGCCAGAGACTGGGAAACTCCTGAGGAAAGCATGCTTCAGAGAAGGAAAGACAGATTTTTCCCTAGGACTCAGAGGGACTGCACGGTGCTCACTGAAAACTAGGAGCCTCATATAGCTAGCTGACTGAAGGTTACCTCAGAGCCTGGAATCTGCCCTGCAAAGCCATGGATGTCAAGGAAGGAACCTGCTTGCATCTTAGCTGGCATAGTTGAGTTTCTCTGCATAAAAAGCTTATTTTTCTTTTCAAGTAAAACACAGCCTTAGAGAGTAGAGACTCTTGGTGTCTTTGAGTGCTCATGTTAGATCTGCCTCTTGGTTTGCACAGTTTTTTTGTGAACCAGCTGTCACAAGCACAGTGCTTTGCCATTGTGAGGTTTCGCTACAGCATAGGATCATAGAATGGTTATGGTCAGAGAGGACCTGAAGACCAATAGCAAAAAGATGCATAGCATCAGAGCACGGCTGCTTTGAGCTGAGAGAGGGAATGATTTCACTGTTCCTCAGTGACAAAGACTCTATTCCTTGTGCACACACTGCGCACAGGTGTCCTGTGGTCCTTATGTCCTGTCACTGAGAATATGGAGACTTTTCTCACAGTCTCTTGAGGAACACTGGGTGGAAGTTGGCCAGAATGCAGAGGGTTTCTGGAAATTTGGGCTGAACTTGCATATTTCTTCAATGCAACTTTGTAGAAAACTATATTCCAGCATCCAAGTTATTATATAGTACCAGGCATGCTGCAGCTTTACAGAGGTCCTACATTATTTCTCTGTGCAAGCACAATACATCCTGAAGCATCTTGGCTTGTTCTGTGCAGTAACTCCCGATCAGCTGCATGTGCTGGGTCACTGAGCAGAGCAACACCATGATGATGAGCTGTTGAAGATGCAGGTTTTAGTTCAGTAGATAAGACTCTACTGGTTCTGCATGAAAAGTATTTTCCAAAAAGCTTGTGCAGGGTCTTCCTGAAGCCATTTATAAATGGGGAAAGAAAGGGAAACAAAAACCAGACTAAATCCCCATAAGAAACACCACACTTTTGGTTTACTCCACTGTTTTGCTGAGTATCATTTTCCAAGTAATTACTAAAACCTTATGGGACCACATCCTGTGCAGTAGCATGCCTCTTTTTGACATCTTCAGCAGGATTTCAGGCCTCAAATAGAGTGCACTTAATATAAGTTGGCATTCTAGTATAAATCTAAGCTGACATTCCTATATGTGTTTACTGTGGTCATCCAGGCTCCTTTTAAACCAATCATTGTTCTTACAGAACTGAGCATCTGAAGCCTTGGAAATATGCAGAGAAGATGTAGAAGAATAATTAAAATAGTAATAGGAAATCATACCAATGCAGTTCATGGCTCTAGGTGGCTCCTGTTCTGATTTTGATAGTGTGATTCTGTTAGAATTGTTCCTTTTTTCCCCATTGGGAAGATATTGCAGCCTGGTGATGATCCAAGCTGTCAGGGTTGAAATGCCACCCATTTCTAACCTCCTTAGTTGCAGTATTGCATGAAAGAAATGAAAAGTCTTCTGCATATAGATATGCAGATGTGGCTCAGGGGTGAGCAGTTAGCATTCTGGTAAAGGCCTGATAATGCCGAGCCAATTAAAGATAATTTAGGATTATCTGCAGGCTGAAAACATTATTTTTTTTCCCCAGAAGATGAATACATTTCCTTCCTCAACTGTTTGGAGTTGTTGAAGAAATTTGTTCTATTTTTAAAGCAACTTTTTAAAGCATTGATCTTTTCTTCCCTTCACGTCACTTGAATCTGATAACTGCATATTTATTTGGGTAAGAAAAGCTTTTTGCTTCTTTACAGTGAAGTTCTTGTAACTTATATTCTGTTGGTCTCTTTGAAATCCTGAGGTTTTCTATAACCAGCATAAACTTGAGGAACTGATGAAGACAATTAACTTAAATAAGACAGCAATGTGCACTCGCAGCCCAGAAAGCCAACCGTATTCTGGGCTGCATCAAAAGGAGCGTGACCAGCAGGTCAAAAAAGGTGATCCTGCCCCTCTACTCTGCTCTCATGAGACCTCACTTGGAGTATTGCCTGCAGTTCTGGTGTCCTCAACATAAAAAGGTCATGGAACTGTTGGAACAAGTCCAGAAGAGGGCCATGAGGGTGATCAGGGAACTGGAGCACCTCCCCTATGAAGATAGGATGAGAGAGTTGTGGCTGTTGAGCCTGGAGAAGAGAAGGCTGTGTGGGGACCTCATAGCAGCCTTCCAATATCTGAAGGGGGCCTATAAGGATGCTGGAGACTTCATTAGGGACTGTAGTGTTAAGATAAAGAATAACAGGTTAAAACTTAAACAGGGGAAGTTTAGATTGGATCTGAGGAAGAAATTCTTTACTGTACAGGAGATGAGGCACTGGAATGGGTTGGCCAAGGAAGTTGTGAATGCTCCATCACTGGTGGTGTTCAAGGCCAGGCTGGACATAGCGTTGGGTGACACGGTTTAGTGTGAGGCATCCCTGCCCATGGCAGGGGGTTGGAACTAGATGATCTTAAATGTCCTTTCACACCCAAACCATTCTGTGAATCTAAGTGCGCTCATATAAGAACAGGGTCAAGTGTTTTGGCTTAAATTGTGCTGTGGCTTTTTTTGACTTATTTTCTCTCTGTTAAATCCTCTCAAATATTGGAATGGAAATCTTCAGGCTTTCAGAATGGCATTTTATATGCACAATGTTTTTTTAATATCAACAGTTGTTTGTGGGTGTAGCTAACAGGTTTTGGAAAACTAGCTCTCTTCCATCAGAAAAATGTCTTTAATATTGCATATGTTGAATTCATCAAATTGCACCTTCCATGATAATGTAGGCTGATGTGAGATCTTTCCCAGACTATATCCAGCTACCTTTCTGCACAAGGTTTGTTTATTTCTCAGTTGTCAAACGTACATTCTCTCCCATGTTTCTGGTATTATGTGTATAGAAGTGAAACCATTTTCAGAGTTAGCACTTCTCTTGTTTGCTTCTTTTTTCTCCATATCAGCATTCTGTGTTCATCATAAAGCTCTTCACCTAATGTGTGCGCTTAGGAATAGAAGTCCCACTGATAGATTGAGTCTAATCATTAATGTTATGGCCCAGCTCACTGTGATTGCCAGAGCTGAAGCTGATAAGACCAACAATCTCTTCTACCCTGTGTTCCTACCAGTGAGTTACAAAAAATAAGAAATTATGTCCTTCTCATCCTTCTCCTTGTAAAGTAACAACGACAGAGAATAGACTTAACATGGAGGTCCTATGAAGAAACAGGAGTTGCAAGTTTTTGGTCATACTGTTGAAGTGAGGGCAAGCAGTGTGGGTATAATAGTTGTGTAGGTGTTGCGATTTTTAGAATATTGCCATTCTTTGTCATCCAGTATTACCTGGATAAACTGCTGACAGAATTCAAGTGTAGCTTGCACCAAGCACTTTGTGGTCACTGCTCAAAAAATGATTTGCTAGTTTCAGTTTCCTCATGTATTGAAATGTGAGCCAAATACTGGAGAGGAAACTCTTGCACAAGCAGATGGAGTCACTTGTGGCTGTGCTATCAGTCAGCTGCAGAGCTGGGACCAATGCTTGGCTCTGGAGAGTGCCACCAAGGCAGCTCCATCCTTTTTCTAGTTTAACTTGACTGATTTTTAACTACAGCTTCCAGATGAAAAAAAAAGTGGTTGGTTGTATCCTGTTGTGCTTCTTGGGATGGTAATAACTTGGTAGGGCTGAGAGTAATTTCTTTCTAATGCAGAGTCTGGAGTGTCATCTTTGGTGGCTTAAACTGGTTTTGCTATTAAGAGGTAAGCTGTGTAATCCATGCATTTCTGACTGAACGTAGCCAGAGAAACCCATTTCATTAACATTTCTACCCACAAACATCCTTAGTCTACTCAGAAATGGGAACTATTTAAAAACCAGACTGTGAATAGAGATTCAATAAGGTTGTTATAATTACTGTACCAGACAAGATGGCTCATTTTAGGAAGGGGAAAGTAGTTACAAATACAGCATCTCATAAAAGAGACTTTAATTAAGTTGAGAGGCAAAATATAATAACAGTCTTTTTAACGTAGACATGCTATATCAAAGATCCCCAGACTGACAGGAAGATTAAGCTGGTTATGGTTTCTACGTCAGCTTAACTGTTGAATTCAGCACTTGCCAAAATAAAGCCTGGATCATAAAATAGGCAAGTTTCCAAATAGAAACTATGGAAAGTTTTCAGGATTTTTAATGTTTTTAATCTGGATGAAAGTGTTATTCACAGTGAATGGTTTAATACTATGCGCATTTGTATAATGAGAGACAGAAGATCCTTAAATTAATGAAAATTGCCGGGATTCTACTTCAGATCTTCTCAATAAAACTAAATATTAGGTACATCTATTCATACATACAATGCTAGTCATATGTGCAGTGCTCCCACTAAATCACTGCTGGTCATGAACACAGCTTCAATGGCTTTTCCCATGTCCTTCAGTGGTGGTCCTGTGATCCTACTCATTAAACCTTTCCCAAATCTCCACAGCCCTTGAAACCTTGTGCCTCTCTGAAGGTGACTCTACTTCCTACCCAAACTTGTCTGTGCTTGCTGTGTTTCCTTGCTCTGTGTTGTTATCTACTCTTCATCCAGCAAGGTGGCCCGGCTTCTCTCTAGGTTGAGTTTGGGATGTAGCAACAATCTTAGTTGGAAGCAAGTCAACCTTTTTCTATATGCTTATTCTCTGAATAAGCAACAGCTTCCTCGTGTGGTTTAGAAAGCCAGGTTGTGTTGGCTTGATAGCTAGCACTGCCTTTTCAGTGGATGGTCCACCTGGGCTGGTTCCTGGACATCCCCTCTTCTTGTATCACACTGTTAAATCCCCTGGGCTTGGCTGTTGTAGCAGCAGATGGGACCATCAGGGACTAATGCTGCAGCTTGTACCCTAGGAAGGAAAAGGTGAACTTTTCTGACCAAATAAGCATCAAGTACCCATTGCACTGCGTACTTGCGCTGCCAAGTCCTTAAGATTTTGGACTGAAATCAGAGGCACCAGTTCCTACCATTGGCACAGACTTTATTTTCCAAGTCAGGTAAGACCATGTCAATAAAGATAGCTTTAGAAGCTTCACTGCACTTGGAATATTATTTATTTGTGTTTAACTTCAGTGTGACTTAAGCACTTGATTTATGAGATGTGGTTCCTTTGCCTCTTATTTGCCAAATCTGGTAAGTCTGTTCCCCAAAGAGCTAACTCTGTGAACGTGAAATAATTTGTAGAATAAGACACTGCTACAGCAATACTATTAATTGTTAGTGAAATTCTGGCAGAAGCATTAGATGAGAGTTGAGAATCACTATCTGCTTATATAACTTTGTTAGGACTTCAAAGTAGGGAGGAAAGCAAAAATGTGGTGCTATAGGCTAGACTGTAACTTCCTGATAATTTTGGTCCTTTTGGATGAAACATATTTTGTGAATGTTATTTGTAACCACTTAATACTTCAGAGCTACCCTGCTATTGCTGACTGTCATTACAGGCAAAAAAAGCAAGCCTTTTAGAATTCAAATGAGATGCTGAGAGCACCATTCACAGGGCTGACTCCACTTTTGTTGGCAATCTAGCAAATACACTACCAGTAGGAGTCCGATTCTGCAAGATGAAGAACAGTCAAATCCACTGGCCCTGCTGCACTCCACACTGGTTTTCAGCCAGGTTTGAAGACAGGTTACTAAACACCCATTCTCAGCCACGACTGGTGGTGGGGTTGATCATGGCTGCTTGAAATTCTCTCAAAGGTGAGAATATCCCTGGCAATAGGAAAGACGATAAAGGATCGTGGACCAGGGCCTCTGCAACAGCATGAGCATTTTCATCAAAACAATCAGAAAAGCACTACCTCTGACTGTAATATTTCCGTTGCTTGGGGGTTTTCACTCCTCAGACTTGTTGGCAGTTTTTAATAATGATGTAAAGGGTAGCTGTTTTCACCAGGAGTACATGCACAGCATTCTCAGGAGGCAAGTAACCCTTGTCCCTTGGTAAAGGGTTTGGTTTGATAGTTTGTCCCACACAACTGAACTGGGAAATTACAGGGAGGTATTGGGGTAGTTTGGAGCCAGGACGCAGTTTCCCAGGGCCGGAGTTATCTGCCTGTATGTTTGGGTGAGCTCCCCAGGCATAATACCGCAGGCAGAGCCTTGCCAGGAACATGTGGGGAAAGCCACTATAGCTGTTGTAGTTCTGCTGGTTGTGCAAAGGCTTGTGCTGACTGTTCAGAGCTGTGTGCTGGGCTGCCTGGGAGATCCCTCAGTTGGGCTGCTCTGCAGCTTTCGGCTGCTTGGCTTCTGCTCTGTCATCAGGCATATCAAAAGAGAGCTCCTTCTGTACTCCTTGCGGGGCCACAGGCTCCAGTTCATTCACAAACCCCTGCTGTCCTAGGGGTCCCCGCCTTTCTTTGTGCACTTCATCACAAGCATAATTCCTATTAGCAACTGAAGGATTCAACCCAGAACAGGAAGAGAGTAGGTTAGAAGGTAGTTCCTGAAGAGTTCGTTCTTTCTTTCATCTTTGAAGACAAAGTGATGTGAGGACCATGATGATTAAGTTTTTGGAAGTGCAGGAAGATTCAAGGTATACTGAAGAGAAAGTGAAAGAAAAGACTCAGAGATGAGTCAGCTGAAGGTACAACCTTCCTACCCAAAAGCACATGGAAGAATAGACTGTTGGAACGCAGCTGGAAAGACCAAGTGAGAGAGATAGCAGCAAATACTCTCTGGTCTCTTAAATTCCCACGTATTTTTTCTATATTGTTAAATAAAAGCCAGTGTGCTAAAGGGAGAAGCAGGTATTGGAAATACTGACCTGATGTTTTGGATATTGTATGTAAAAACGCCTTGTCTGACCAGGAAGAGAAAATGATCTGGCTGTATGTACCATGGCATATGAGTGAGGTTAGTTGATAACACTGTGTAAAGGTTCACTTCAAAATGAGATGAAGGTACCATTAAGAATTGCTGTGTCCACCCTGGACATGGTTTTATTGTGTTCTTCAGTGATTACCTGGATGAGGGACCAAGGCGGTCTGAGCCTGTTAATCTGCAGAGAGCATGCAACCAGGATGACACAAGTGCATCAGTGGGCGAGGTGAGAATTCAAAACAGCCTTAAAAAGTGGACTAAAAGTGTAGGAGGCGAGTCAGTGATGGCAAACATAAGGTGATGACGTGTGGGGAACATAGACAACATGAGGGTGGGTGGCAGCCCACTCTCTGGGGAAGGGATGGCAGAGGTGGCAGGCTTGCAGTGACCTGCTGTGAGAGGCAGAGAAGAAAGAAATCAGTTCTTTGTGCCTTTGGTGGGTAGGCAGGGAAATGGGAAGCTTAAATTTGCAGGAAGAAAGATTCAGGTTTTACATTATCAAGAAGCTCTTGAACTGCCAGCAAAGCACGGCAGTGGTAGAGCAGGGGGAAGAACTGTTTTCTTATGTCTCCCTCCTGTCAACCCCCACATTATTAACAGCTGAACTGCTTGCAGTGGTGGACATTGTAGTTCATCTGAATTGGTTTCAGGCAAGTGCTCCTTGTTTTTCAAATGGAAGTGCAGAGATCAGTTCTCAGTCGTCTGTCTCCATGACAGCAAAACACTAATTTTGTGGGGAGAGGGACTTTGGGAGGTTTAAATTGGGAACCTTTTGGCTCTGGAAGCCTGGTGGGTAAACACTGGTTTTGCTCCTGGCAGATGTTCTTAACACGACTCTTCAAGAAAGGAAGATGTGAAGTTGGGCCGTGACTGAATTCACAGGCGGTGCGGGGCGATGAGCTGGCACAGAACAGAGGAGAGAGAGGTGGCTCTGCCTCTCTTTATACAGTGCTTGGGAGCTGGTGAAACAAAGGGCTAAATATAAGCCTGGCATTATTGTTAATGTTAAAAAATGAGACATTAAGCCACAAAAAATGGGGAGACCAAGATATTCGTTTTGTCCCTTACCCTCGCTACTTGTCATCTTCAGCTTGCCTCTGCTCATCATGCCCTTTTCTCCCATCCAGCAACCAGTCACAGGCTTTGGCAGGTTTCCCAGCCCTCCTCCATGGTCTTACAGCTGGAGGCAGTAAGCTCTGTCGCTGGCCACACTGTCCTGAGAGGGTGGATGAAGACACTTTCTTCAATCCATGACTACATGATAACAGTCTTTATAAATAGTATGTATTCTTTATAAAAAAATACTAGATTTTACAAAGATCTTGACATACCTCCAGCTGCACCTACTCCTCTATGAATCCTTATGCAGTGAAGGGTCCCAGTGCTTGCTGTGGTAAGGTGTAGAAATAGCTCCCTTATTTAAAGATGCAAACCAGTGGTAATCTTGTTGGGTTATATTCCTGTGTCTGAATTCTCTTCTCACTCACTGTTGCCCATTCAGTTACTGTGAACACTGAAGAGGTGAAAGGCAGTGTTGGATTTCTGCTAGTTTATGTTCCTTCTAAGTTGCTTTCAAATTGGAAATTCAAATAACATGTGGGTAGAGTTCCAGTCAAGCTGCAGAGGTCTGATTTGGATGCTGTCGCAGTTAGATTTTGATCCTTAGAGATGCTGAAATGTGTTTTGTGAGATGGAGGCAGGCAGTGGTTAAAGATACTTGAGTTTTTTATGGCAGATTTGATAAATTAATCTTTTATTACTATTGTCACAGTAAGGGTAGTAGATTGAGTTCTGTGGTTGCTTTCTGAGCAAACGCTTAAACGCTTGTATAGTTTTTGATATCTGCAGTACCAGTTCCAGAATTAAATAGAAATGAAAGTAAACTTTGCTTCTCCATGACAAGTATTTCCTATTTTATTTCTGAGATGTTACCACTATCTGCATGCTATCATGCTCTGGGAACAGTATTACCTTGTAAAACATGACAATTATTAGCATATTACAGGTTACTGTTCTAGGCACAAGGAATTGCATAAGTGCATAATCCTGCCTAAATGATGACCCAGCCCTTCCCAGAAGCATGGTGATTTTCAGAGTGAAGGAAGAGTGAAGGAACAGAGTGTGTGGCAACATGTTCACAACTTCATTCCATCTGCACCTCCTACCTGTTCAGAGCCACACATGGTGTTTCTCCAAGTTGATACTCTTAGGAGGCTCCCATCCTGCTCCATCTTTAACTCCATTTTTGTGCACCACAGGATTTTTGTAACCATTGGTAAGATACTCTAGAGATGTTTCATCATCTGATATTTTCTGCATGTTCACCATTTTGTCCAGTTGGAGAATACTAAACAACACTGGTAGGAGCCAGGTTCAAAAACAATCACCCTGTTTGCCCTCCCTGTCCCACTTGGTCTTTGTGGCTCCCCCCTGTGGTGCCTCTGATCCACTGTCTCTCCTGGCCTGAAGATAACCAGTAGCTTAAGTTTTCATTGCCCTTCCCTGCGTCCCTCCCACCTCCAGTCAATGGTACTGCAGGTGATGGGCACCTGACCCCACATTGTGTGCCAGATGGTGATGTTCCCTGCATGTTTATAGTTCCATGAGGACAATTTTTTTTATGTTTTTTACTTCTCTCCTTATTTTTATGTTCCCTGTATCCAGAAACTACTGTGTGATTTTGTCCAAAGCTATCCAAAACTATCCTATCTATTAATTGAACGGAAAAAGATAATTTAAAATTCATCATTGTACAGGATTACACATGCATTTTCTATGGCAAGTGGATTGAACTGGCCACTTTTTGCACAAGTGCACTTTGTACTTTTCTATAAATTAACTACCAGCTTGCTGCCAATTGCTGCCAGTGAGGCCCTGAATCTCCTCTGTCATCTTCAGATTTCTTTCTCCATCCCTGGCAGTGTTCAAGGCCAGGCTGGGCAGCACCTGAGGCAATGCAGTCTAGTGTGAGGCATCCCTATCCATGGCAGGGGGATTGGAACTAGATATTCTTAAGGCCCTTTCTATCCCAAACTATTCTATAAGTCTACGATTCTGTAACTCTGTAACATCAGCAATGTTTTTTGTGCCATTATTCAAGCTCTTTACAGCTCGTTGCATCTATTATAACTTCGGGATCTTCCTCCTGAGCGTTAATGGCTTGTTCAGAAACCGCTATCTTGGAAGTAAAGCAAGAACTGCTCTTCTCATGTTTATTTATCCGCAGCAAATTTAATTTGTCATTAAAGAAAATTGCATTGCTTCAAAACCTAGAAAATATTTATTTAAAACAGATTTTGGTAAGAAGCAAAGTTAAAATTAAACTGTTAAAACAGATGATCTGTTTTAAGACATGAAATTATGACAAGTGCAGTAACGCCAGAACTTGCTGTAATGTCTGAGAACTTAAGTTGATGTAAATAAAATATATTTAAGAATGACATTGCTTATCTCTGAAGTTTGAAAAAGTAATAGCACAAAGCTCATAAAAGTCACCAGACAACATCTAAACCAAGTGTTTTGTCAAAATAATAAGACAGTTTTACAGCTATTCCATCTCAGCAGGAAGTCAGTGGGGTTTTTGTTTCAGCATGTTCATGAAGTTCAGCTCAAAGGCAAGTTAATTGAGAGATGAAAAACTGTTTCAAAACGGGAAAAGCAATGTCCATTTTTTCTGCACTAATATAGAAGAAAGTGGGATGTGAGGAGACCAGCTCGTTTTAAAGGATCTTGTGGCTAGTAATAGCAAATTCAATTCACTTGCCATAGAAAATGCATATGCTAATAAATTAGACACTTTTTCAATAGCAATTGTATTTCATTCAGGACTTAAAGATATAAACCCAATATAATTGTTGTTTGTTTTTCTAAGTTGCTATTGTGCTTCGTATGTGTATTTTTAACCAAGTACAGCTTGACCTCAATTATCTAGGAAAAGAGTCACAAGCAAATAACAAATCTTTAACTTATAGTTTAAAATAGGAAATGATGATCTACAATAAAAATTTACAATCTGGATGTACAAATACAGCTTATTCCCCAGTCCTCAGATAGCACTGTTTGTACTTCCATCTTTTATTAAGCTGTAAAATGTCATACCCTGATCGATGCCAGGCAATAAGGATTTTGTGGTTGTTTTCAAGTAAAATATACAAAGTATGATTAAAATTAATTCGCTCCTATCTGCAGTCACCGGAACTTGTTGAAACTGGTGAAAATTGCAAGCGGTCAGAGTCAGCTCTTCAGGAGAGAGCTGTTCCTGTACGTATACTTCAGCATCTTCTGGTCAGCCAGCAGCTTGGTGCACAATTCTAACAGGCTGATGAAATCAAACTAATCTAATCTCAGTTCCAAGCCTGTAAGCAAGTTTATCAGAGCTAGAGAGTCACGTATGATACCCGTCTATGGCAATAGGTTAAAAGCAAGGGCAGAGCAGGATGACTTGAATAATAACTTCGGCTAAAAGTCTTAATGTAATTTAGCAGTTATTCCAGGTAAACCTTATCAGTGATAATCATAAAATGGTTTGGGTTGGAAGGGACCTGAAAGATCATCCAGCCCCCCTGCCATGGACAGGAACACTTTCCACTAGACCAGGTTGCTCAAAGAAGGCAGGTGGGAACTACATGATAATAATGGTATTAACTAGATGATAGTGAGTCTCCTGATAGGGAATTAATCAAGGATTTAACTCTTAATAATGCCTCTGACACCTTGTGTGAGTTTTCATTTTCAGGGGCTTGGTAGTGATATGCAAATTGTCACCAACACCGCAGCTTCCTCCAGGTGAGATCTGACACTGAGAATTTCTCTAATGTCATTAAACTCCTCCTGGACACACCAATCCAAGTCTTGGCCAGCACAAATCCATGTAGCCCCATCGACTGCAAAGGAGGCCAATTAGCAGCAGCCACAGACTGAGCCTTGTTTATGCATACATGGGTTTTACCTGTAATATAAAAGAAATGTGGCAATCGCTCATGTCAGTAACAGCCTTCCTTCTCCATCTACCCCTTCTGAGGAATGAATCAGCTTTCTTGCTTCTCTGGTGAACTAAGCAGGGTGGCCATCTTAGAGAAGGATTCAATTAACATGCAAATATCAGATTGTATAGGGAAGAGCTGACACCTCTGTCTCGACCTTTCTGATCTTGATTCATAAAGCATTGTAAGCAAAATAATTGCTTTTTTTCCGAGGCTGTAATTGCCAAGTGTATTATATTTGGTGTTCAGGAAGAAATTATCACTCTGCTACCAGATAAAAAAATCAAGAACTAATAGGAAACACACAATTTTATGTCAGGGAAATACAAAAAAGGTCATGCAATTTCTGCACATAATTGTGATAATGTAAGGCCTAATTCTGCAAGACCATGAAATTCACCCACTGAACAAGAGTTCTGATCATTAGGGTAATTCAGGAGTGGGTTCCTATTAGAATAACAATTGTGAATAACATTCCTAACTAGATTTGTTAGGATAACAAAGCAGTGCAGAAAGCATTTGAATAAGACACAGTGTTGGATTAGATCATAAGATGCATACATAGATATTGACATTTTAAAGTGTCAGGAAAGATAAAAGCAAGCTGACTTGCTTTTCCCCCATGTAGATTTTTAAAGCAAGTTTATAACAATCTGATTAGGGAGATAGTATCTCAGTTGCTGATAAGAGGCAGAACTGGAAAGTAGATGTTGTTACTCCAAATCAGTAATTGAGTATCATCAGGCAGATTTCTTTCGACTGCAGTATTTTTGTGGAAGGACTTGATCAAAGAGATGGAGCTAGTCTTAAAAAGCAGCTTAAAAATGTAAAACGAAAGGGAGGAAAAAAAACATCCAAACAAAACAACCCCCAAACCCCAACTTTTAAACAAAGAAAATATGAACACAACTGTATTGGAAAGGGAGAATGCTTGATGCCAAAATCTCATGTACTAAACTTGGCTAAGCAAAACACCTGTAAGTGTTACCAGCTTCAAAACAAGACTCATGTTGGCAGGGTTGGCTTCTGAGCTGTTGCAGTGGTTCTGAGGTACGTCAGGCAGCCAGAACACTGACAAAGCTGATCCTTTAAAGTACAAAATGAGAAGAAATGTCTCTTAATGTAAAGCAGGAGCAAGTAATGGCATGGACTGAAAGAGGGTAGATTCAAATGAGAAATTCCTCACCATGAGGGTAGTGAGACACTGGAACTCAAGGGAGTTGCGAATGCTCCATCCCTGGCAGGGCTCAAGGCCGGGTTGGACAGGGCCTTCGGGAACAAGGTCTAAAGGAAGATGTCACTGCTCATGGCAGGGGAATTGGAACTGGATGACCTTTAAGGTCCCTTCCTACCCAAACCATTCTGTGATCCTATAACTAGACTCCTGCCCAGGCTCTGTCAGCTGGGCAGCTTGGAGCAGTTCAGAAAGCACCGTATCCTTCCTTCCCTCGGGAGCTGCCCTTGCCAGGCATCGGAGGGGGATCAGTCCAGATGCACTAGGGTGTGTAAATGCACATAGGGAATGGATGGGATCGCTGCTGCCATTTGTGGCAGAAGGACTGCTAGAAACACCTCCCTGTGCACAGCTCGGCCAGCCCTGTGCAGCCTGTGGCTGGCCAGATCACACCTGCCCTCAAGGTGAAGTGCTTTGCAAGGGTGTATAAAGGCTTCAGGTGTTCCCATCCACACCACACGAAGAAGACAATCTGCAACAGCAGCTGAGAGCCAGCAACTAACAACTCGGTGCCTAGTACTGAACTCACTTGTCCTAGTGCAGAAACACACTTAGTCTTTCCATCTGTGAAGCCCTGATGTGTCATACTTGCATTAATTCTGAAAGGAAGTAGTAAAGCCTCTTTATCTACGCCTTTTAATGCAGAGCAATACCGCTGATGGAAGTGTGCATGGGCTTGCCTTGGACTAGGTGAGGGAGTAATCAAGCTTTGACACAATTGCTGTATAATGAGAAGCAAGATTGTCCCTTGGAGAGAGATTTTCATTGCTACAGATTAATCTTGTTAGGTTTACTTGTGCCAGGCATTTATGAACATGTTTAAATGAAGACAAGACGTGCTTCTTTTTCAGGATTCAATTACTGCCTAGGTACTGCTTGCCTTTCCCTGCCGTTCACCCATGTCAGTGTTCAGCAGGAGTAACCACAGCCTTTGTCAACTGAAACTGCACCTTCTCACACAACGGGACTCCAAGTCAGGGCATCCTGATACTACTGTGGGATATACAGCAGCATATAGGTGGTAGTGTGTTACACAAACTAGGAGAGAAAGAGATGTTAATATTATTATGACATATTCATTTTTGTACTCCTGAGTTTCAGAAGCTAATACCTTCTATGTAAGCACACCACTCTGTACCTGGGACTACTGACAGAACTTTAATATATATGTTAAACACAATGCACTTACAGTATTAGTGTGATATTTCAGGAATCTTTCATTACCAACTCCAGAAACAAAGACTATTTCATGCTGGCATCTGCATTCTTTGTATGATATTCTCCCTATTCATCACAATAATTTTGTTTCTTCTCTACTTCTATATGCATATGCAACATATCAGCCATGTTTCACTATTTTCTCTTATTGTTCAAAAATTAAGTTCCTCAGCATTGTATTTTCTCTTCCAAGTAAGACTGACCATGCAGTCCAATATTGCTTCTTTTCTGAGTATTAGATTTCTCAACAGATGAAATATGGACACTATTAGATCACATTGATTTTTTTAAAGCTGTAAGCAGTAACTGATAAAATCAGTAATCCAGACCATTTTAAGTGACCTTTCATCCTAATAATTCTTTGGCTTAGACTGATATGGAAATTCATTTTACATAATGAGAGAAGATACATTTAAGGAGTCTTCAAAGAGCATATCTTCTGGGTTATTGAGAAGAGCAGCTCTATCCACTTTTTAAGTTTGTGTCATTCTTTGTGGTAAATGACTGAATATGCTATTCAGCTCTGTGTTTTAAAATTGTGTGTAGTGCAAGATCTGGCTAATCAGCATATAGTTATTACAGTCATGCTGGGTGAGTCTGTAACTCTGTGAGGGTCTGCAAGAGGCAAGTTGTAGCTAATGCTCTTTAGAGCAACATGGTCTAGTGAAAGGTGTCCCTGCCCACAGACAAAGGAGCTTCTGCAGTGCTGGAGTCCTCAACTAAAGCTGTGAAAGCAACTGGAGAAGTGTATGTGGCTAAAGATGATGGTGATGGGGTGAAGCTACATTGTCCAGGGCTATGTTGTTTAGATAAGGTCAGAGCCAACTTGGTTGTGTATGTTTGGGGATGGTCCAGTGTTCTGTAAGGAGGAAGGCTTGCATGCAGAGCTGAAACGATGCCTAGGAGATCCTGAAGCCAGAAGCACTGGGGTTTGCTCCTTTACCATAGATGGGTGGGTAGAATAGATCCACTCATCCAGGAAAACTGATGTCCAAAACCGAGCAGCACATACTCATTAGAACAGAGCTCCCACAGTTGTCACAGAGAAACTACTGGGTCCACATGTGTGAAAGAGGACTGGGGTGGGCCAGGCAGCCTGCAGTGTTAGGGTTAGGATGGGACAGGAGCCAGAAACTGAAGTTATTGCTGCTACTGAAGTGTGAGCAATGGCACCTGCTTCTGTGAAGGACGGAGAAGGAAACAAAGAGCTGTTGATTCATGTTGAAACACTCCAAGGGCAAAGCGTGGGGGTCTGCTGTGTTGATTGACGGGTAAATACATAATTGCCATCAGCAGAGGAAAGTAAATGTCAACCTTCCTTTGAGGTGAGAACCCTTTTCTAATTAAGGGTAAACTAAAGCCCATGACAGGCCCAAATTACTTGGAAATATCATGCTCTGCAGCATGGTACAGGGTAACAGAGACTGAGGTAAACGAGCAAGGGATTCCTGAACTATGAAAGGTCTTCCATCACTCTGTAACTCAGTCTTGCATTTTTTGCCTTGCAGAAGCTCAAATTGGGTATTTAGCAGGGGCTCAAGATGACTCCTGGCAAGGAACTTGACGTTTTTCCAGCACTTTATGGGATAAAGCTTGTTTAGTCCCTAATTTTTTTTTTTTTTTTGTTACTAAATATGAAGAGTTTTACAGATAACTTCTATTTCATTGAGGGTTACCTTTTTTCTGTGCCTCCAAACTCTTGGAAAAGAACACTTAAAGTTGTGCAGCTGTGTAGACTTGGAATTACTAAGCAATTTCCATTCTGAAGTCCTGTTTATAGTTGCTTCTGCCTTGTAAAATAAGATTGAATCCAAGTGGATTATGTATTATACTGCCTATCCCAGAGCTTGGTGGCTCTGCAAGCTTCAGCAAACTTGATCCAGCAAATTCGGAAAAAGCCTGACACAAACCAGATTAATTTCCTTAAGTCAGAATTCTTGCAGCAATTTAGCTCAAACCACAGTGCCTCTTTTTTGAGCAGGAATTACAGCTCAGTAGGAGGGACTGATTCACAACTGGATCAGTTTTCAGTTTTCCCTCTTACCCAAACTGACCAAGATACAAACCTCTGAAAAGAAGACCACTATTTCATGTACACTTTAGATATATGGTGGTGCAAGGAAGTTCTTGGATTATTTAATCTCCAAACAGAAGGCTCCAACCCAGCACAATCTCTGGAGCTTTTCCTTTGTAATTGGGCATTGGAACAATGAGCAAAGAAATGCTGCTCTTGCAGTTGAAGTATAAAGATGCATAAGGCAGAGTTGTGAAAGTAGGTGAAGAAGAGGTAGATTAGTGAGTGGGGATCAGATGTAAGGACAGACAGGGCAATCTGGGTGGTAGGAATAAGGGCAGGGTAAAAAGCACAGTAAGGAGCTCAGATATGAAGCAAGAGAAGATAGCGGGGAGACAGGTGGGTCTGTAGCCAGTGGGACATCTGACCTAAGATCAAATTCAGGATGAGTGGGTTTCTTTAGTATCTTCCCCAACAAGTGGACCAGAAACAAAGCCAAGTAAAGTGTGAATGTTTTCCTACACAGAAGGCAAGAGTTTGTGGTCTCTGCTCCACTAGCTCAGTTTGAAGGGATTCACAGATCAAAGTGGCCCAGTTTGGGTAAGGGCTGTTTGGCGTGGAGCACAGAAGCACGTGAGGTACCCCATACATATAAGAGACACCAGACCAGCACATCAAAGGGAAGTAGAAAGGCATTTAGACATTTCAGTAGAAAGCCACTGGTGTGGGACAAGGCTGCCTCTGAGGAATATGATCACAGTATTAAGCAGAGTAGTTTGTAGTGGTAGTGTTTGAATAACACAGTGAAAAAGCTGGCAGACATTTTTCAGAACACCCTAATATCTTATATAACATCATCTGAGGACTGAATATCGTTGCCAAGCTTCATCAAGACAACAGGGACAGACTGGCAGAGCACATCATGCTGCGGGATGCATGATACTTCAAGAGACAGAAGAACAGGAAAGGAGATACTGAACTTAAAATCGTTTGTATTAATACCAGCTGCAAAATATAGAGATCTCTATGTCTTGCCATGCCAAACCTGAAGCAATCTATTCACCTTCGTACAGCAAACCCTAGCACTTACTTGACATATGGGTTAAGGATCTGCTTATCACAGACAGGAGACGCAACTTGAGTGATAATGAAAGGACTGAGAATGGTTGACAGCATTTGAGCAGGGTTGATGCGGAGATGCAATGGATGGACCAGGCAGGTATTAAACTTAGCAGGTAGCCAGGGGGCATTGATTACAGCAAAGTGATAGTCCTGTAGCTTGGGCACAGGCTGCGTATGATACCTTGGCTGGGAACAGAAGTGAAAGGCTGGGGAAAAAGCAAGGGATGCAGCTAAGTTGGCTGGGGGCATGTGGAGGGTGTTTTGTGCTTCCATTCAAAGCCAGGGAGATGTGAACAGCAGTATTTCAACTGTGAATGGCTGACACTGGCTTGTTTTGAAGCAGCAGCCTTGAGTCTCTGTAAAATAGTTGTTGGAGGTAACATTTGCAAGAGCAATACACTTCCAATACAAGATTAGTGCTCCTGAATTCAGCTGAGGTGTTTGTGAAAAGTTATTTGCCTTGCAGGCAGCTGTGGGGTGCACCCTTTTTGGGGCAATGGGGTCAGGAGACCATTCAGCAGTCTCAGCAGGCCCCCTGAGCAGCAGTGTGAGGGGCATGACACTAGTGCAGGGAAGGAACCTACCCCTGTTCTCCCAGTTACATCCTGAGTTTGAGCACCTTGGTGGGGTGTAATGTGAATGATCCCATGGTTGCTGAATGATTGTTTGTAGAACTGCTAGAAAATAATAATGAATTTGTAAGAGTTAACTCAAATAATTGAATTTACTCATTTGGAAATTTTTCCTGGAGCTCTGTGTGAGTTCTGCACGCCTTTAGCATATGCATATCCTATAAGTGCCAGGAGAAATTCTATATGCAAGTCATGAAAGGGACCTTTGGGTGGCCTCCCTGGGAAATGCAGTGATGTTTAAAATAAGACTGAAAAATTCCCCTCTAAGGCAATGCTTCTCTGGCAGAGATGGCCTACATTGCCCTTTTTGATTGTCGTATCAACATGAAAAAGTGTTTCAGAGTCTTACTTTTAAAACTGGGTAGGACTCAAAATTCTCAACTACTGGATTCAGCAGAAATATATAACTTAACAGTTCAATTTTACCAATATATTAGCATAAATTCCATACTGAGTGCTGCTTTATTCTACACTTCAACTGAGTCTAAAATGAGACATGGGTCTTCGTTCCTGTTCCCTGTAGCTTGAGTCCCCAGGATGGGACTAAGCTCAGGGTTTCTTTCCTGCAGAGTGGTGGGAGAAGTTGGCATGTGTCTGTGTCCTAACACAGATTTGGGGAATGTTTGTATCGCTTGACATCTACAGAGCCTAGCAGTTATTATGTGTGTCACGACAGGCTTTTTTCTTGCCTTGCAAAGGTTTGCTTAAAAGAAACTAGCCTTGAGACATGCTTTCAGTGAAGAAAGTGTGTGCTTAACATACGCAGACAACATAGGACTCATGCATAACTAGCACTTTCCTGGAAACAGTTTTCATGGGACAGCCTTTTCTGTCAGTATTAATGATATACATTGGAAATATGAACCTATAACTCACATTATTCATATAAATAAAAGAAGATAAATTATGAGCTTCAGAGTGTGAATCAGAGGGTCTGCAAACTGTTTCTGGGGGTGGCTGCATTGTATTTCTGTTAAGTGCTGCTTTCAGTGCTGATACCATCAATACAGGCCTATTGCAGCGGCGTTGTGTATGCAGAAGAAAAAAGAAAAGAAAAAACAAGAAAGCTTCACCTTGGAAATGAAATTTACTTTCCCTTCTTCTTTCAGGCTCAAGGTTATTTGTATCACTCAATTACATGGTCACTTTTCAGGAGATCCTGCAAGGCATTTTGCCTCCTTTTTCCTGAGAGGAAGGTAACACAGGGAGTTTCCAGCTGTGTTCAAGTACTGCGCAAGTATGAACTGGTTTTAAAAAGTCTTTTTGAAATGTGAGAGTCATCTGCACAAAGTTGCAGGAAATGATGGATGAAGTTTAGAAGCTTGTTACGAACAGGAGTAGTTCTGCTGCTTGATCTATTTGGTTTGTACTTATTTGTGGCTTAGCTTTAGCTGAAGCTAAATGCCAGAGGTGTCTATCTAGCACAGAAATGGTATAAAATCTGGGAATCTGGCTGCAGAACTCATGTTGCTCAAGACAACCTGCATTCATAGTCAGAGATAAAGGTAGCCCATCTTGCTTTTCCTACAGCACAGTCAGCCATTCGGGTGATGTATTTGCTGCTGTCTACTGTAAGTGTTGATGATACTTTCCATGTAGAAAATGCCATCAGTGTGACAGATATTCACTGCCAACACATTGAAATGGAAAGCCTGCTGCAATTCGTATAGAAATATCCTGGGAGATTCTCAGCTATGTTGAATTAAGGAAGGAAGAATAGATCAAATGCTTTTCTCTAAGCTCGGTTAACTCCATGAGAACAGGACACAGCTGTGAATCCCTTAGAGGCAGCACACATTCTCTGCCAAGTTAGAAGGCAATTATTCTTCATAAATCTGTCTTTTTAAATTCAAGCAGATCGATTGCTTCATCCATCCTATGCCTATGCAAGCACCCGGAAAATCTCTTTTAGCACCTCCTATGACTAAGTACCCAGCTTATCAGGAAAGCCACAGCATGGAGACAATGAAATACCTGTCAACCCTGCGTAT
Organism: Forpus xanthops; assembly: GCA_032466535.1. Taxonomy (NCBI): domain Eukaryota; kingdom Metazoa; phylum Chordata; class Aves; order Psittaciformes; family Psittacidae; genus Forpus; species Forpus xanthops. Next base: position 35,480 of record JASSUY010006545.1, read on the forward strand.
CTCTCGATAATGGTGGATGCAAAGGTAGGTTTAGACTTTTAATGTTGTAACCAATAAGTTTCTTTGCTGTTTTTAAACACTGTCTTGGCTTTAAATATCTGATCCCTATGCTAAGAAATAGGAGACTCCTTAAAATTTATTGTCTGTTTAATTGGCAGAAGAGTGTTGCAAGAAGACAGGATAGTTTCCTTACATGTACTATCATGGTTGTATCAGCATAGGGCTTCTAGAGCTGTGCTAAACTGACTTGGTTACGAGACAGACATCTCCTAAAAGCTCTGTGCTGGCAGATCAGCCTGGTGCTGAAAGCCAAAATGGCTTCTACCCTTTCTGGTGACCTGCACAGTGAAACATTCAGCACGTAAAGGCAAATGTTGTTTGGTGGAGTTATGAGCAAAGCTGTGTAAAAACATGTGCAAGACTGGGGAGGATTAGGCATCTTCACAATAAAGTCTTGATGTTTTTTCACTTTTTTTCTGCTTTGCAGTCTTTGCAAGGTGCTGTTTGAGATTACAGTCATTACTGTCATGGTGTGTCTTCTCTGGCTGACATTTGGTAGATTTACTATAGCCCTAAAAGCCAACAAACACGATGAGAAAAGGTGAGGAGTGGGCACATATTGTCTCCCGTGCTGCAGCAGCACAGCAAAGAACGGGTTTTCATTATTTTTTCACTTTTTTTTGACACCATATTGGTATATGTACCTTGTTTGCAGTCTGTTATAATAAAACAAAGCAAGTAAATGATATCATTTATCATTATCAACCAGCCTTCAGAGCCCAGCAAGAGAAGTGAGCCAAGGAGAGCTGAAGGGTGGGATAAGGTGTAGAACAGACCCAGCAGCAAGTCCTTGGTCAGCTGCTTGGTGGCACTGGGCAGGACTGGGGCAGCCTGGGAGGACATGCTTATTGTTGCTACTTAAATCCAGGGGAAAAGTGTGTTCTAGGTATGAAGAAGTATGGGAAATTCTGCTGTGACTTGGGAAACTTATGCTGGCATCATAGAGGAGGCCCCTGGAGTCTTACTCCCATCTCTGATCACAGTATGGCCAATTTTGAAATTAGGTGAGCTTGTTCAGGGGCTCATCCCATTGAGTTTGAAAGTCCAGGATGGAGATACCACCGCTTCCCTGGAAAATTCCTTCCTGTGCTTCACCACCCACCCTCATGATGAAAACTCTTTCCTCACTTCCAACTAGAGTTTCCCTTGCTGCATCTGTGACAGCTGTCCCTTGTTCTCTTGTAGTGCGTATTTGAAAAGGGTCTGGCTTTGTCCTTCTCTGTCACATACCATGCTATTAGGCAGCAGGAGGCATTACTGCTTCCCCCAGAAATAGCAAATGAAGGAGCTAGAACAGAGCCAATATATCTGTAATAGCTTCTGGGGGACTGAAAGGCCATGTGAATCTCAATTTGTGAATCATTTCTGCTACAAAAGCAGAAGGAATTCAGAAAACTCAACAGCTTGGCATTGGCACTTCCAGGACAGAAATCTGAGTTTCTTTTTATTTCATTTTGACTTTGAAGAGACCAAACAGTTGTTAAAGGATGATGGGAGAGAATAGGGTAAAGCAACCTGGAAGCTGAACTGAAATACTGCTCTTATTTTGTCTCATCTGTAATTTGTTGTTGATATTTTAGTGTCATAAAAACTGGACAGAAAAGCTTTGAGTGTTACTTTCTCAGATCTTAAGGAGACCAGAGCACAGCTTGCAGGTGACTTCAGGGGGGTTTTTGCTCCAAAAGTGGCTTAGACAAGAGGACTTCCTCTTTCTTCCAACACCTCCATTGTGGTGTTGGCCAGTAAAGCTGCATTTTTAAACCATGAAAATGTGGAAAACTACATCTGTGAATCCTCTGATAAATCACAGAAAAACAGGGCCAGAAAGATTCGCAAGGGCCCATTTAATCTTTTGTCCAGTTTCAAGGCAGGTTGTACCACTTTATCATCTCTAACCACCACTTGTCTGACCTGTTTGTAGTGTGATGGGAATTTCAATTGCCCTCAGCCATCCAGTCCAGTGCTTCGCTGCCCTCACTTGCAGACATTTTTGTTCCTATGCATGCTCTGACTCTTAGTTGTTTTAATTTAATCTCATTGCTCCTGTTCACTGCAGACATCCTCCTCCATTTAAGACAACATTTTATGTAGCCAGAGGATTATGTTTCCCTTCAGGCTTCACACATTTAGGCTAAAGCCAAATTCAGTCAGCCTCTGCTTTCAGGGTGTTTTCTACCTCTCTTCTTGGCAACTGTGCTCTGTGCAAGTGCCAGTCCTCAAGCCACAGCATATCACTGTAACTGGTGTGGAAGGGGGCATAACACTTCCCGTTGTATGGGCTCTGCTCTTCCTTTAGCCACCCTAGAACATCCGTCTTCTCCATAACAACGTGATGTTGTTGACTCACGTTCACTCTGCAATCCACAACCACCCTTTCAGACCTTTTCTTGGCAGAGCTGCTGCGGCTGAACCCAGGCTGTGTTTGCACAGCTGATTGTTCCTGCCTACCTCACACGTGTCTCTGCTGAACCGCATCCTCTTCTTCCAGGCCTTTTCCCCAACTTGTCAGCTTTGAATTGTCATCCTGCCTTTCTCTGTGCTGCAGCTCCCACTTGCTTTAACTTGTCTATAAGCCCATAAGCATACTCTCCATTTCTTCATTATCTCTACCCTTACCAGCTACTCTTCTCTTCAATTGACCCGAATGCTTTTGAACACAAGGGAAATATGTGATGCTTTACCTCCCACCCACTTAAGAGCTTAAGAGCTCTAAAGAGCTGTGGCTCATGGAATTGGCCTTTTGTTCCCCTTCCATCAAGAACCACACAGCAGAGTTGGATGCATTTTTGACTGATACCGTAATGCTTGCTTCCTCACTCCAGTTGCTTTGTCTCATGTCAGACAGCTCTTACACTTCAAAAGGAAGGAGAGGATATCTGCTTATAGTACACGACTCCTCTTACGCACATTTTAAGTTCAAGTAATGGCACTGGCTTAGAGGGAAGCCTTTCACTTTGAAGGATGCCAAGGCTCTTAAGTCTATAAAAACTCATAGCTCGCCACTATGAAAAGAGTACTTGTTTGTTAGCATGCTATGACTGTATCGAAGAACTTTTTTCTGGGAATGAATTATACCATAACAGGGAGCTCACGCAAACATAAGCTGACATGGGACAGACCCTTTTGCCATTCTGTCCTTTTCTTTGGCCAGGAGATACAACTGGAAGTGCCTGATCCTGTGCCACTGAAGTCACACTGAAACAGGGTACAGGACATTAAACAGCTCTTCTGAAGTAGTGGTAATCTCCTTGTTTGTTACTCTGTGAGCTGCCTGCCAATTCTGGCTTGCATAAAACTGAATTCTCAGGTGATATGTTGCTATTGCTAAAAAAAAGGCAGTAAATCCTTCCTGTCTGTGGGTATGCTATTGTACCTGAGAGCAACATCTGAAGGCCAGAGCCTGTAGTGGGGCCTGTGCAGAGCCTTGGGGAACCCACTGAGATGCTGAGGGCACTGGGGTAGTGTGATGCCAGCCATAATCCAGTCACCCAAAGCTGGCTCCTCAAGTATTCAATTAAAATGTGCCCAGTATACAGCCTGATTCTATGTGCTAGTATGTAGAAGTAAAAATCCCACATCCCCATACCTGAAAGGGGTGAGTAAAATAAGCAGTCCCAAGGGTTCAACGTCTTTAACTGGACACTATAATGACTGACTTAAAAACTGGGAAAATGGGAGAAATCATCTTTGCTCAGTTGCTCGTGACTCAGGGCCCAGGGTTAATGTTTTCAAACTTGCAATGAAAAGTACAGACTAGAAACATAACTGATTAGAAACTTGAAGATCTGTGTTCACAAGCAACACGTGAATTCCAGCATCTGGAGCTCTGAAAAAAGCCCCAATGTGATAAGGTCTGCAAACAAACTGGGATGTTAGAGAACCAGCTGTAACATAGTAGACAAGCAAGTGGAGGCAGGCTGGGGGAAAGCAGGCTAAACTAGCATTAAAATAAAATATATCAGAAAACACCACTCCCCATTTACGCCCAGGAAGTGAATGCTCACCTGAAACCATTTCACTCCTTTCTTTTATCCTGTTTATATTAGGAGGTGCTAATTCAGATTTCTACTCACCTCATCACACTGCAGTCTCTGTTCTCTCTTGAGCTGAATCAATCCCAGGAGGAGCCCTGCGGAAGGCTGTGCAGCTCTGCCGAGTATGAATTTGACCCACTGTGCTCAGTTGTCCTACTAATGCATCTGTCTTGGGCCCAAGTGCGCTCCTGATTTCTACTATAATTATCCTAAAACTAGATTTTTCTAAATTTCATTCCCTCACAGCTTTTTATAGTTCTAGGGATTAATTATTCAGAGCTGTGGACATTCTCAGCAGTGCTTTTCCTCAGCTTTTATGGACACGAATGCATTTGGCTCATGTAGAGTGGAACGTACAGTGGTGCTTCAGATGGGGACGAGGGAACGACCTTTGGCCAAATGTTAAACACACCGCGTTCATGTTTCCTCCTCTGACACCACCTTCTGCCCTCTGCTCTGCTCTGCTCTGGTAAGACCTCACCTGCAGTACTGCATCCAAATCTGGAGTCCTCAGTACAGGATAGACATGTACCTTGTGAAGAGATGAACTAACTGAATTGGGATTGGAAGTTCTGGAATCAAAATGCAAAGGACCAGCACAGGGGCTTTAATTCCTGGGAGTCTGGAGGTTTAAAGGAGCTGCTTCTGTCCTCTCCCCACCTTTCACATGACCTGTTGGAGAGGGTCCAGAGAAGGGCCACAAAAATGATCAGTGGGATGGACCATATCTCCTGTGAGGGAAGGCTGAGAGAGGTGAGATTGTTCAGCCTGGAGAAGACTTCAGGGAGACCTTATTGTGACCTTTCAGTACTTAAAGGGGCCTACAGGAAAAATAGGGACAGACTTTTCAGCAGGGCCCGTTGTGACCTGATGAGAGGTAATGGTTTAAACTAAAAGAGGGGAGATTCAGGCTGAATGTGAGGGAAAAATTCTTCACAGTCAGGGTGGTGAAACACTGGCACAGGTTGCCCAGAGAGGTGGTGGATACCCCATCCCTGGAGACATTTGAGGTCAGATTGGATGTGGTTCTGGGCAGCCTGATCTAATTGAAGATGTCCCTGCTCATTGCAGAGGGGTTGGACTAGATGAGCTTTGAAGGTCCCTTCCAACCCAAACCATTCCACTCTTCTATGATTCTTGAATCTTTTGAGGCATAGATAATCACAGCATTCCCTCGCTGGTGCTCACAGGCTTTAGAGTCTCTCTTTACCTGTTACAGCTGGATGTCACCTGCAGCGCTGTAGGTCAGGAGGGACTGCAATGAGGATGGGGACCAGCGTGCTTGCAGAATGGGGCAGTGCCAAAAGCTCCCCGTGTTCTGGCTGAAATGAAGTTGAGCCGGGGTGCAGTGGGTGGCTGAAGGGGACAAACTTCTAGCCTGGGGCCAGAAGCTTGGGAGAAGTCAGCAAACACATTTTGTTGGCTGGGAGTGAGTAGACATGCAGTCAGGGGTGGCCAGACTCTGGGGGACACATCCAAAGGGTGTCTCTATGGGCTGCAGGCTAGGAAAGATGTGTTCTTACAGCCTTACAGGCTTTGTTTGAATTCCACTTGAGCTGGAAGTTAGGAGGCGTGTTTGGAGGACGTGGAGGCACTAAAGCACAGACCTATGAGACTGCTGCCAGCACAGCTCTTCTGGCTTCCTCAGCTGGGGACAGAGCAGTCCCCAGTGCAGGTGTATGGAGAAGTGCCCATGATGCGGTATCCTTCCCTCCCTCACCAGGCTCATCCCTTCTGCCCAGGGAGTCACCGACACTGAGGCCTTTCATTTGGAAGCTGCCACTCACACATGAGGGGTTTCCATCACACAGAGTGGTGGTGAAGGGAAGGGTCCATGCTGCAGCTGCCAGGCTCTGAGCAGGACCCCAGTTCCCCTGTGGTTGGCTCTGCAGGGGCAATACAGCATTGGAAAATGAGATGGAGCCTCTTCTGCCTCCCACATCCTCGTTTGGGTAAGTGCAGCATGTGTACTTTAATTAGCGATGATACATGAGGGAGACAGGAGATGAAGCAATGCTCAAATTAAATATCTGCAGAGCTGGGGAGAAGGTAAATATGAGCTCCCAGACTTGGGGGATTTTTTTCAGTCCCTTCTTCTGCAGCAACAGTTTGAGTTTTAATTTAAAAAGCAAAGAAATCATTGTTGTAACATATTTTTTTCCCTAAATCCACCACCTCTGTGGTCCACCTTCACAGGCCCTGGGGCTTTATGGTGTTGCAAAACCCAGGGAGGTATAGCTGGGCTCCCACTGCAGAGGAGGAGGCCAGATCCCTCTCAAACACAGCTCTGCTTCAGGCAAAAGGCTGTTGCTCCAATGCTGCAAATCCATGGGCAGGATGATGGATTCACACCACCAATCCTCCTGCAGCAAATCACACCTTAGCAGAAGCAAGGCACAAAAGGTTTGGGTCTCTCCTCGGGGATGGAAGGTTCAATGATCTGCTAACCAGCCTGACTTCTCTCTCCCATCACTCTGCACTGTTGGGGGGGCTGTGGGTGCACCTCTGCTCCCACAGTCAGGAAGTGCCTCTCACAGGGGATGATTTGTAGCCCTGCCCATCCCCAGGACATCTGAGCCCCTCCAACTTTTATGCTGAGCATTCTATTCCCTGCTGGCATGGATCAGGGCTTCAAACTGAAAGTGGATGGGATGCTGAACACAAATATTATGCGTGTCAGGAGGATAAATGAAGGTTTATTGAAGAACAACATTACATTTCAAAATTGTTGTTTCTTAAGTGCCTGCCTTCCTCTGCACCCTATATGACAGATTTTTGTTTGTTTTGGTAAATAACATGGTATTTCATTATTGGACAAAGCATGCTCCACATAGAAATATGGTTTCTAATGCATTTAAAACTGGTAAATGCAAAATATTCACACCCCCTTTGTTACAATTTCACTTTAATAATGACTTTGGTGTTTTAAGTATGAGTTAGGCAACAATATAGGAATTGCTGAAGAATTTTGCTGAAAACCTCTCTGAAAAACCAGTTATGAGTTAGAGGAAGCACAGACGAATTATACTGGTTCAGGCCTGGTTTGGTGGGGACTGTAATTTCAGAATCCAAATTCCACATCTGGAATTGTCTACAGCTCAGTTATTAATAGGATGTCCGTATTTTCATTTCAATACCACTGCTGAGAGATGGCACCTACCTTAAGGAGGGGAGTGGCCACTAGTGCTGGCCTCTGCCTGGAGGAGGAGACCCTACTAGAAAGGGAGATTTCCTGCAGAGATAACTCTGGAGAAAAAGCCTTTTTTTTTCCAATGGAAAAATGCATTGCCAATGTGAAAGAAAGACTCTGGAAGACACCAAAGGCTCCAGAGTCCCTACTTTTTGCTTTCTGCCCCTGCTAGTGTAACTTGTTTACCTACCTTTTTATTACCAAACATGAAATATTATATGCCATTAAATGTTGGCTGTTCCCAAAAGGAGCCTAAAGCAAAGCAGCAGTTGTGTTGCTCTTGGGAGTTCAGTGTGCAAGGGCAGAAACGTGCTCTTTGCATGGCTGAAGCCAAACTGTATATTAATTAATCAGTGCTGAAATTCATGTAAAAGGTTACCCATTCCAGCATTTTTTAGGAATTCACCTAGTTTAGGAACTTGATTACTTCTTAATCTCTGTCAGCATGAAGAGATGTCTCCAAAATCTCTGTCAGGCATAATTACTGCCGTTCAGATACCCCCAGCATGGAGTAACTGAATTGTTCTTCCTTGCCTGGGTATCATCTTAAATAGAACAGGACACCTGGTATCATAATATGAAAAATCTGGTGTTATTTGCACAGCAATCTGAGCTCAGAGGAGCTGCTGTGGCTTTAATAAGCTGTGCCACTGTTTGCCTTTGAATGCTGCTGGGCGGATCAGCTGAAAGCGGCCACACCAGTGGGTGCCTTGAGCACCAGGTACCTTGCCAGATCACTGTGGGATGCTGATGAGAACATGGTGTCATGCATTGTCCAGGATCCTGCTAGCAGGCTCTCTTTACAGGATTATTATCTGTTTGTTTGGACGGGGAAGAAAATATCCTTTGCTTGAAGCAAATTGCCTCATGGTTTGTGTTGTGATATAAGGTGATTATATATCCTTGAAGGCTGCAACTGATTCTGGTTGTGAAGTTGCTGCTCCTCTCTGTTGGTCTTACAGAAAAATGCACGCTTTGGTGGTGCTGTGGTAAAGGTAGGGCAGGATGCTTGGCAAGGCTAGAAATTAGCCTGCTCCTGGGAAAAGTCCTCCCATTACAGCAGGACTCCTCTACATTTTGTTGTGATATCCCCATGGGGTGAGAAGCACCAGCCAGGGGGATGCTGCTGTCTTTTGTCCCTGCCAGAGGCCCACCATGTCAATGGGTTTTTCTGCTTCCCCCTCCTCCTGCACCCACCAGGTTGGGCACCAAGTATGCATCACTGCCTGTTCCAGCTAAATCCATGCCAGCTAATCCCAGCACCCAATGGGCTGGAGGCCCTGCAGAGCCAGAAGGCTGATGCTCAGCTGGCAGGCTGCTGTAGCTTTGCAGGATCATGTGTTGGGCTCTCCAGCTGACGGGAAATGCACAAGGACTTTGCAGGTGAAGGCCAGTGAATGAAACATAGTTGTCCTATGCCTGAAATTAAGTACATTTTTCACTTGAAATCAAAGCTCATGGCAGCAGAACTGGGACGTTCCTGCAACAGCATGGAGGATCTGGTGATTATCTAAATGTGGAATCAATACCACCATTTAATTATTAGTACACATCTGTCAAATGCCCAACAATGTGATTACCCTATTTAAGTATTTTCTCCAGGCAAAACCCAACCTTTTTAAAATTACTAACTTTTTTCTTGTTGAAAGTGCTGTTAATTAATACTTTTATTGTCCCCCCCCGTGATTTGCTTTCTCTTAATTACCAACAGGAGCAATACAGGAGTGCTCCATTGCCTGTACCAAAATTAATCTGACTTCTTCCCAATTGCACTGAATGATCCACATGGCTTTGCCTTCAGGTACTGTGTGGGAAATCTTCATCCTCTGGGAAATACTGCTTTATGAGACCCTCTGTTTTCACACAATCACAAAATGGCTTGGGTTGGAAGGAACCTTCAAAAGTTCTCTAGTCCAACCCACCAGCAATGAGCAGGGACACCTTCAGCTAGATCTGGTTGCTTAGAGCCCCATCCAGCCTGCCCTTGAATGTTTCCAGGCATGGGGAAACTGTTCCAGCGCTTCACCACCCTCACCACAAAAAATTTCTTCCATATATCTAGTTTGAATCAACCCTCTTTCAACTTAAAGACATTACTCTTGTCCTATCCCAACAGGCCCTATTAAAAAAGTTTGTCTGCATCTCTCTTATAAGCTCCCTTCAAGTATTAAAAGGAATTCCAGTATTAAGTGTTTTAAGGTGGATTTATGCGGATGGGAGTAGTATGAGGACATGGATGTCCCGGCAGGAACCTGGATGAGGGGTGCAAACATGATGCAAAAAACCCCTAAACTCCAGGAGGGGGGGGCAGCAGCTTCCTGATGCTGGTGTGTGAGGTCCCCCCCCTCTCACGGGGCTCTGGAAGGCATCCCAGAGCATGCAGGCTGGCAGGGCACTAAATTATCATCTTCTTGGCTCCAACATCCCAGAAAGCGCTGTCGGGTTTCTTTCTTTCCTTCTTTTGTTCAGACATATGAAAAAAAGTGGTTTGAGCAAAACTGAAAGTCCCTGTGGGGAAATACCAGGTTTCCTATATCATTTAGTATTACCCTGATTGAACAAAAATACTTTGCTTTGTTTTGCCTTTTAAAGCTTTTGTAATGCCAGGCTAAACCACTGATTTTCATTTAGACACACTGGTATTTCTCATACTTAATTTCTGACTTTTACATTTTCCTGTTGTGGTTCAGAATGGAAAATGTAACAGCACTGATGCACAGAAACACTTCAGTCTTCTATCCCACCTCTCCCAGCATAAATCTGCCATGCTGGATCACAAAACCAGAGTTCATTCTGTTACATCTCACAGACACAACAGTGAGGGCTACTTTGCTCTGTGGAACCTCATCCACTTCAAAGCCTCCCTATTATTTTCTGCTTGGACAAATTAGACACGTCATTTTGTGTTTTGAAATAGCTGCTGCTGCCAGTGTGAGGAAATAGCCCATGTGCGGATGCCAAGTCCAGGTGGGAATGCCGCAGGACCATGGGCAGACACCCAAGGCCCTGCTGCTGTGCTCTGATAGCAGGTATCCTTGTGTACAGAGCCCATAGGATAACTGGGTTGGTGGTAGATGCAACTTGAAATAAGCATGTGCAGGCTATGGAGCACAGGAAATTCCCCTGGCCACACATTTTGTTTGATGATAAATCCTAGCAAACACTGTGGCAAACCCCTGAGTGCAAAACTGCACCACAGGGAGAAATGAGGCTTTTTACTTTTTCCCTATTTAGCAAGGTTTTTCCCTTTCTGTGTAAGAAGCTTTAATATTAAAATCTTACCTAAAACACCTAACTTTAGTATCTCTCATAGCAACTGCAGCCTTGGAGGCACAATCAGGTCCTTTTTAGATTCCCATATAATAAGCTACTAGACAACAGCAAATAAAATGGAAACGTGCCATTTAATTCATAAATTCTTCATCTCTGTCAGGGCTGATGATTTTTAATATTGCCACCCCCAGGCATTCTGTTATCAGAGGGGGAAACCAGGAAGCCAAATTTCTCTTCATTGTTACTCCCTCTGACTTTGAAAAGGACACCGAGTGTTCTTATACACGTAAATGTGCCTGATGGCTTTCGCTGTTCATAAGCTACCTCCCCTGTAGTCGCTGGGATATCCCTGGGGCAACCTTAATACAAACGTAGGTAGCAGAGTGAGTTTTTGTCTTTGTCCAGCTGTGCAGGCACACATCTGCTGTTCTCAGGCTCACTGCCAATCATCACAGCTCTTACTGTTCATTTCTCCTTGTAGGGGAAGAAAGCACCCATGACAATCTCCTGCTAAGAGCAAGCAGAGCAATCACGCAAAGATGGAGTATTGCCACTATTTCTGTTACTTAATTTTTAATCTATCTGACGTTGCTGGCACAGTGGCAGGCATAGCAAGTAGGCTGGAGATGAAAAAGCACGCAAAAATTACATTAAACATTGCGTTGTAGCTAAATCTGCTGAACGTCCATTCGCCCTTGCTCCACATTATATCATTCAAACTAGACAAAGAGACTCCAGAGGGTACTGGCAGATTCGCCCCTCCTGCCTCTCCCCATCCTCCAAGGTTGTTTTAAACAGGCCAGGACAGTGTGCTAGAAGATACTGCAGGGAACACTCATGCTTTAGCAGGAAAACACACTGCAAAAAACTACCTGCTCACTTCCACCTCCAGTTTCTGTGATCTAGATGACTGGCAAAACCCCTTGGTATATTTGTTTTGGTAGAATTTAAACACTGGGTCTGCCTCCTCAGGCAATGCTGTCTGTCCATACTGTGGGTGAGAGCAACGTGTGTAGCTGGCATTTCCCAAGTTATATTTGCTTGCCTGTTAAGTCCAACTTGGAAATGCAAAGGAGTGCAAAGAAGGGTTAAACTGATAAAGCCCATCATCTGGTAGAACAAAAATGGGAGGCTTTATAGGTGAGCACCCAGGGTTTTATTACTGGAAGGCAAAACTTATCAAAGAAAATGGTTCTGATGAATAATTTTGCCTCATATTTCCCCAAGCACCTGCCATCCAGCTTGGCTTTATCACAGTAAAATAACAATTGGCTGAAGCACTCCTTTACTATTTTCATTCGAATTTCTCTGACGTGATTCTTCAGTGAGGGATTTCCAAAAGTAAGATTATAACAGAACGAAGAAAACAATTACAGTGTCTCTTGAAAGATTGCTTTTTTTGCATCAAATGTAGGTTGTGAGGCAGCTCAGTGACCGGGGAGGTGCTCCTCCAACTGCTTGTGCAAGGCTGTCCTGGAAATGCCCCAGCCAGGCAGGAGCTCCTTCCCAGGCAAAACTCCTGGCCAGTGGCTCCCCCCAGGGAAGGGCCATCTGCCTCCAGGAGGACAGTGTGGAGACGACCAGGGTGAATGTGTCCACAACCCACAGCCAGAAGACATGCCTTTGCTGTCACTGCCTGCAGTGGAGGTACATCCTGGCTCTTATGCAAGAGGCAGATAAAGGCATCTCAGACCCACACAAGCTTTGCATCAGATAGATGCCCTGAAAGCAGCTGGAGCAAGTGTCTGCTATAAAGGATACTGCCAGCGCTTTCCATCCCAACAACCATGACAGGTATCAGGAGACCAACAGGGAAAGAGCAGGATGAAGCCTTAATTCTTGCCAGCAGTTTCTTTCTTTGTTCTTTTTTTGTGCTAGGCTGCCCACGTCAAGCTGATGAACTGCTCAAAAAAGGTAAATATCTCTTTAATCTTTTCCTCGAGTTAATCATGCCAAACCACAGGAAGGCAGGTAATAATTCAAGATTAGCAATAGCCTCATAAAGCTTACATTATTATGGCAGATATTAAAGAATAGCAGCATGCCACACAACTCAAACACTTTAGCTTCCATCTAATCCCTTGGTGATTAAACCCCAGACAGTAGAAGGAATTTCACATAGTATCTTCAAATCCAGTATAGTTGGAATGATGCAGATGAATCTAATTTAATCCGTCTTTGTTTCTTACTCCTGACTGTGGAAATAGAACGAAAAGCAGAAAGAAAAATCAAACAAAAGGTGAAGTGCCAGAACTGCTATGGATTTAAGTTTGCTAGGTCATCGTGTTAGTATTACAGTTAGGCTTAACAACATACACCATCAAAATAAGAACTTTAAATAAGGCAGAAACACCCAATGGGCCTAATTTTACAAATGCTTTCATAGAATTACAGAATCAATTAGGTTGAAAAATTCTCTTAAGGTTATTGAGTCCAACCCTTAACCCAGCATTCCCAAGTCCGCCACTAAACCATGTCTCTGAATGCCACATCTACTCATCTTTTAAATACCTCCAGGGATGGTGACTCCATCACTTCCCTATGCAGCCTGTTCCAATCCTTTTGGTGAAGACATTTTCCCTAATGTCCAATCTAAACCTCCCCTAGTGCAGCTTGAGTCCATTTCTTCTTATGGCTTGTTACATGGGAGAAGAGACTGATTACCATCTCTCTCCATCCTTCTTTCAGGTAGGACGAATACAGTATTTCAGAGAACATAAGTTCTCACAGCAGTACACTCAAGTATGCATTTAAGCACTTAACATGAAAAAGTAACTCCCTACATTCTCTGGTAAGTTCTCTGAAGAGAAGAGCAGCACTTGGATGCTGCAGAGTGGGAAGAGCAGCCTCCCCCAACTCACTGCAGGAATGAATGTGCGGCTTCTTTTAATTTCATATTGATTGTGAGCATTGACAATTTTCTACAGGCCATCCTTCCTTATTTCCCAGGGGACTTCTATAATCTAGCAATTGTATGTTATCAAGCAGTAAGTCTCAAAATCATTGGAAATCTTGGTGGTGTTTCCTTGGTTGGCTGTCTATTGGAGTTGCACCATATTGTATCCAGTCACAACTGGAAGGGTACAATTCTTGAAGAAAGAAGTTTGGTATAAATGTCTCATTTGGTCCTTGTTGTGTGTTCCCCAATAACTGCTGAATAGAGAATGATTTTCAGTATTTATGCAATTTATCATGGGATAATACACAAAATGCTGGAGGACTGAAAGGGGGGAGCAGCCATGGGCACTTCTCATAATTACTCACTGACCATAAAATGTCCATGAGTTTCCAAGCACAGGCAGCTCCTGATAGAAACGTTTGAGTGCTGTGCTGAGCCAGAAGCAGTGAGGACACCCACCCAAGAATCACTCCAAACTATGGCAGGGTGCTTGCAGCCACCAAGCCCCATCAAACCAAGGCATTGCTTCAAGGAATCAGTGGCTACAGGTCTCATCTCACAACCTGTTCACCACAGGATGCAGGGCAGTGCTGTGCCAAGGAAAACGTGCTCCTCTTGGAGCAACCATGTTAAAAATGAAAGCAGTATTGAGTGCCATGAACTGCCTCCTCTTGCTAGATGTCAGCCCCAAGGGCTGTAAATCACGGAGGAGGCTTCAAGTAGGTACTTGCTCAGTTGCCACTTACTCCTGGGTTGAGGGTGGTGGTATCACCCCTGCCACCTCCTCCCTACCTCCTCCCTGGCAGAGCGGCTGGTGAGGCACAGTGACAGCCACAGCAGGGAAGGGATTACAAGGAAGTCATGGGGATTACTCACATGTAATCATCTGCAAGGAGAACCCAGTTTCAAGTATGTGAAGTTGGCAACGATGGTGGCTGCATACAGTTTTCCATTGTACGTTCCTGGTCATGTTGTTTCTAGTTTTAACTGCTCAGGTTCTTTAGTTTCCACACTTGTTCTTTGCCTTGGGCTGACATTTTTATTTATTTTTTAAGCTGGAAAAATGGTTGAACTATTTCTGAGAGACCGTGGGGAAAATGGTATTATTTGGTAACATGTTAATCTATTTGCATCTATGTATTCAATGGATTCAAGCTTTTGAGTACATGTGAAAGGGTTTGATGCTTTTTTTCTTCTCTTTTTTTTTCTGTCCTTCTAAAAATCCGTTGGCCCCAGTGCAGAGATAAGCTTTGAAAATCTGCTGCTTTGGGGGTGGTGGTTTTTTTCTGTTTGCTCCTATCCCCCCTTTGCCTCCCAAGGTTTGTCGCTAAGATCTTTAAGTATCTTTTTCCTGGTGTGGCCTTCATTTCAGCTCGGAATAGTTCTTATCTAGTGACTGCACTCAGTGTGTGTAAGGGGATGCAAACGGAAAGCTACCGATAAGGCACAGTGGCAACTACATTAAATTCTCCACACATTTCTGATTTGAAAACGCGCTGGGAGGAGGGAGATGGGAGAGAGATATCCTGAGAGGAAGATTCACTTCTTTGTGCTGCAGGCCATATTTCTGAGCAACGCTTCCCATTATCTTCCTCGGGAGGCAGATTAGCATCAAACCCTAAACCCGCTCCATTTTGTGGTGGGGTGCGCGGCCAGGCTGGGCAAGTTCGTGTCTCGCACAGAGCCGCGACCGCCTGGCTGCAGCCGGACGGCACTACACCGACCTCCGCACTCAGCCGAGGGTACCGAATTCACCTGCATCGCTGCCAGCCCTGGTGGGGACACCGGTGGGATGGGAGGGGGCACCACGGGTGGCAGGGGGCTCAGCGGGGCTGCCGTGCTCGTGTCCGCCGGGCCCTCCGGAGCCGCCGCGTCCTCCCCGCTCACCGAACGCTCGCCACTTTCAGCCGCGCTGAGGATGCGCGCAGGGCCTGCCGTGAGCCGGTGCCGCGGGAGTTCCGCGGCTCCATCGTTTCCTTGTTCGCTTTGGGGTTAGAAGAAAAAAATTTACATAAAAAAAGAGAAATCCAAACTTTCTCCACCCGCCCCCCCCCCGCCGGCGGGGCTGCCGCACCCGCCGCAAGCGCGCAGCCCCGCGGAGCCACCTCTCCGCGCTATCCCGCCGGCTCCGCGCTTCCTGCCCGGCGGCGGCC
>JASSUY010006547.1:0-15862 GCA_032466535.1 Forpus xanthops
ATTCTTTACTGTAAGGGTGGTGAGGCACTGGAATGGGTTGTCCAGGGAAGTTGTGAATGCTCCATTGCTGGCAGTGTCCAAGGCCAGGTTGGACAGAGCCTTGAGTGGCACAGTTTAGTGGGAAGTGTCCCTGCCCTTGTCAGGGGGGTTGGAACTAGATGATCTTGAGGTCCTTTCCAACCCTAACTATTCTATGATTCTATGTGTATGCATGATACATATTTTTCTCTCACTAAAGATGCAAAATAATTTATTTCCCTATTAATTACCCCACATAACATCTTATTCTTTTTTTTTTGAGAAAATTTCAGAGCCAAAACATCATAAACACTCTGCTTCAAACCACTCTTAAGCATCCTTTAGATGTGCCACTTCCACTGACTCAGCACAACCACACAGAACTTCTCAAGGCAAGAGACAAGACTCCAGTTTACAAATAGTCTCCCTACAGGCCAGCAACAATAAGAGACCAGTTAGCAGAATTATCAAAATCCAGTTTAAAGCTCGGTCGTGGTTTAAGACGTAAATCAGTCTGCCCACCCACTCACTCCTCCCACCTTCTTTCCCCAACTTCGGGGGGTGGGGGGGGGGAGGGGGAAATGGGAAGAAGAACCAAAAGAATGTAACTCCCACAGGTTGAGATAAAAACAGTCCAGTAACTACGGTATAACACAAACCACTGCTGCTACCACCAATAACAACAATGACCAGGGAAATAGAATGGAAGAGGACAGAGCTGCTCACCACCCAATGACCGAGCCGTGAACTAAACTCTTCCAGGTTCCTGCTCCCAGATGTAAAACTGGGCATGACGTACTGTGGTATGGAATACCTCTTTGGTCAGTTTGGGTCAGGTGCCCTGTTTCTGCTTCCTCCCAGCTTCCCCTCCTCTCTGGCAGAGCATGAGACTCAGAAAGTCCTTGGTCAGACCAAAACATTCTAAACCATAACTATAAACAGTGTTATCAGCACTGTTCCCAGGCCAAAAGTTGGAAACACAGCATTGCACCAGCTACTATGAAAGACTGCTGCTGCTGAACCCAGGAAAAGCTCCATTGCAACCATGAATGTAGGACATGAACTCCCAGTTTTGATCAACAAACTTTGCTTTTTGTATACCCATTGGTTTCTTTTCTGCATGTTGAACTGCCTAAAGGACAATGACTCTTGAAAAATAATTAGCACAAGAAAGAAAATAAAGGGGCATTAAAATTATGACAATACATAATCTGGCTTCTAGTTGATGGACATTTTCTGAAGCATTTTTTGATCAAATTACCATTTCTTTCTGAATGCATTTAACTGCCAGCATTGCCAGAATGCACTACAGCAAATATAACTGACCACTGCTGTAATTTCATTTTCACATTCCTGATATTTTGCCATTCTTTAGAGCTACTGTGATGCTCTCAAGGAGCACCGCAGTCTTCTTGTCCACATGTGTTCTCTATTTCTTTATAATGTCAGAGATACACAGCTTTAAAGGTTAAAATCTAAAATAAAATAAAATAGAGAAGAAAATTACCCATCAGATCAGTGAAAGCAGAATAAGAGACTTAATTCTGTAATAGAATATCCAGGCTCAGTGCAGAAGGTAACACAGAAGAGCCCTCATGAAACACTTAGTTTCCTCTGGTGGCGACTGAAAGTCAGCAAGTCTCCCAGAGACACACATTTCATTTCCATAATGCAGTTCCATTTCTTTTAATGTAAAAGGAAAAGACAAAACCTTCATTTTCTCATGTAGATATAGTAACCATTTACTAACCTTAGAATATGCTCTGAAAAGACATCTGTGTACTACTGTCAACAGATGTTGTCATCATGACGATTAAAATGCAGTGGAAATAGAATAATCCAGCAAATCACAAAAAGCATGCTCATAAAATCTATTGCATTGAGCAGTGGCAGGAAAGGAGGGAAGTACAGGGGGAATACCATGTTACCAAATAAGACGGGCAGCTGAAAAAGACAGGAGAAATTATTTATGTTTCCAAACCTCACTAGGAAGCAGAATGATGAGTCTGCTATCCATATAAAATGAGGCATGGTGGGAAGTGAGGAGATGGCTCTGAAAAGGACAACCACAGACAGGAAAGTGTATGTCTCACCCACCCAGACGCCTTTGAGAAACTGGATATTTGCTGAAGGACCCCAGGCATAGATATACCAGCTACAACTGTACAGTCCCTGACTTGGCAATAAGACACTAAGAACAAACAAAATGGATAACAGAAGAAAGTACTTCCTTACATAACTATTAGGCTACTGAATAAAAAATAATAAGGAAAGACAGCAAACTGCCTTTTGAGAATTAGGATTGCAGATTCGATTCAAAAAGAATCAGGCATCACTAGTCATGTATTGCCCAGATGACTCTGTTTTAGCTGACATTACGCTTTATTTTTAAGCAATGGTGTAAAAGCAAAGAGGACACTGAGCCTTCTAAAGGCACTGAGACTTAAGAAACTCAATCGTGAACCAATCCTGACTGCCACAGGCAGAGAAGGGAGGGAAAGATTACTCCAACCACCTGCTTTTAAGGCTGTCTCTAATCACGCTTGACACTTCGGCTTGTCTGTGCAGCTGACTTTGTGAGCACGCATACAGAGGAAAGGCAGGACCCACTGGCTGCTGAAGCACTGGAATACATTTAATGGGTGTACTAACCACATAGCTCAAGATACTGCTTGTCTAGAAGTCTTGCTGACAGACTTTCCTCCCAAGTGTTCACTAAACATTACGACATACAGTCCATAAGCATTCTTAAAATTTGGCAGGTTTTTTTCTAAAGGAAAAGGAAAAAAAAAAAAAGTAAAACTAAAAAAAAAAAAAAAAAAATTAATCCCAATCTAGATAGTCTGAAAAGTGAAATTACTTTTCATGCTAACTTTAATCCAGATACAGGCACTCTAATTTCAAGCTACTCTGGACAAGTGACTTTCTACAAGGGGAGGTTGAGTGAACCTCAACCTCTGCTAGACTATATCTTTCCCTATCTTGTCCTGTGAGCACACTTTGGAAATACCTTTTATTCTCTCAGGAAGTGAAATGCCTGCCACAGGGTGATTATTTGCAGACCGATTACTCACTACCGTTGTGGCAGCCCTACCCTTATACAGCCTGTTTAAAAATCTAGACCCACGCTGCGCAAGCCTCTTGCTCAGACCAGGGAAAGAGCAAGTTTTTTTTTCTGTTTCTGTTTGGGTCACTAAGTCCTAGCTATATCAGAAACGCTGTTACTTCCACGGTAACTGAAGCACTTCAGGACAAAAGCAAGCTGAAAGAAAAGAAAAACAAACTTTCAGTAAAAACAAAGTTGAAGCCAGTAATTGGATTGTTCCTTTTTATTTTTTGTGCACTTCAACATCCTAGCACTCTGTGTTTTGACCCTTACAGACATCACATTCTAAATTCTTTTCCTCTGAGTGTGTCAGATAACTGTTATCATTCCAAAAATGTCCTCAAGTAGGATAGAAAATGGACAAAACATTAGTCCTTTAGATTAAAATGTAGCTAATATTCCACACAAGATAATGCTCAATTTATACCAGAGTTTTCCTCGGGGTTTTAATGCATTATTTAAATAAAAATAAATTTAAGTCAAGTATTTACAAACTCAAAGAAAAAACACCGAGAGGTTCAGTCTCTCCTCTTTTCATCGTCCCAAGTTATACCTTTATCCAGCAGCAGAGAGGTTAAGAAAGGGCTATGCAAATGCTGCTCTAGATAATTACATAGTTTCACCACTGAAATTCTTACCAAGCAGCAAATAATTGGTACTTCCTAAGTGTTAAGTAATCCTATAAAGCTGAGTCATTTACCTGCTGACAAAGACAATTCTCATGAAGTTTACAAACATTCACTCATATGAAAAATCCTTTTATTCACTTTCTAAATAAGAACAAAACAGATTACCAGTGAGTTCTTGAAAATATGGAAAGTATTCCATCAGCAGTGCTATTAACTTAAAATCTCAAAGACTCAGATAAGTAAGTTAAAAAGCAGAGGATTAAATGGCTGGACTGAGAAAAAAAGATCCATAATGAGATGCTGGACTCACTGGGTTTTTTTGGTTTGAGCTTGCATTTTTTACGAGAGAAAGTAATTTCTTAAATATTATTCTGTTGAATACAGGGGGAAGAAAAAATGTTTTCTTACTATCCTTTTACTCCATCTATAAAAGGTTGCTAAGGGAATAGTTCTCAGTAAGGTCAATCAGCAGAAACCCTGCCGTGTGTTTTAATGTAGCCAAACACCACTTGAAATTAATGCCTCTTGGTTCTTTATACCTTTAAGCACTGGTGGCTTGTGCTTTCCAGTATTAATTCTTACTGCATATCTGAATATGTAATAGGCAAAAGGAAAAAAAAGAGGCACCAACATGCCACAACAGTGTCAAAGGAACAGAACTTCACAAAAGCAGGGCTAGTACAGACAGTATCTCTCTAATAAGACATACCTTTAAGGCTATAAAAAGTACTCCAAACCCACAAACCTGAATGTAGCCATTAGGAAAAATATAAAAGAAACCTTTCCAACATATTTCTCATTTTAGATATTTATTGCCTTAAAGTTATGTAAATGAAAGAAAACTTGGCATATTAGTACATCATTATTATCTGCCTTTGAAATTATCACAGATCTAAATATGATATAAAATGAGGTTCTCAACATGTTGCATTCTGTTTAACAGTCTCATTTCAATTTTCTCATGGACAAGAATTCTAATAACCAAAGAGCCACACTAGGGATTAGCATTAGCTGGTCCCTTTCGTCAGTGAAGAGTAAAATGGGAAAGGATTCTCAAGATGGCACCTAGATTTCAGCTTCAGGGTTGACACTTTTTTGTGTAAGGTAGTCTGCATGACTTGTATGTGCCATGTGTCTAAAATGTTTCATTCCTGGGTCTGAAACCTGGCATCTTTCAACAGGTTTCCAAATGGAAAGAATCACACAGCATTCCTATATGTAAGAAAAATCACTGCAAGTTCTATTACTTGAAAAAAAAAAAGTCAAAATGCGAAATTGAACATGTAAACCATTTTTCAAAATCATCTCAAATATACATAAATTATGGAAAAATCGTTTGCCAGAAAAGCAATAACTGTGTGAGCCATTTTCATTCTACTATATATATATTATGTATATTTGCTAAGAGTATATATGTGCAGATGTCTGGTTTTATCTGAAAGTGCCCTGCTAGAATGAATATACATATATATGTGTGTGTGTACATATATAAAAGACTCACACAGCCATGATTCCAGCAATGCATTTTAAGTAATTTTTTTCTGAGGGGCAAATTGAAAAAAAATACCTCTAAGGATGAGATGACAGAGACAAATAAAGATGCAGGAGGCATTTCCCTCAGAGGGAACTTATTACGAATAAAAGCATGAAAAACTTCCTGATCTTTGCCTAAAAAATGAACATGTTTGACTATGTTCCTCTGGAAGTGACAAGAAGTTAAACCTGAAGTAACTATTTCAGCCACACTCTTAGGGTGCTGTAGTCTTATAGGCAGGCACTATTGTCATTCTATAACCAGGTTTTAAGGCTTTGTTTAGTGTTCCTTCCAGTAAATGACTAGTGTAAGCCATAAACAGTTTTAATAAATATCACGATATCCCCTCTGTTCAAAGAATGTGCAGTTTTAACTGCTTTCACAGTATGGCTCAACCATAGCATGATAAATCACATCAAAATATTAAATTCATCTCATTCTGCATGAAGACATAATTTAAAATGTAATATTAGATAGTCAGTCCTCTAATCATCTGTAGCTGGAAGATTCTGAACACAGAAAAGCTCAAGGCATATTCTCTGCTGGACACATTACAGTAAATCTAGCAATTAAATTATTTGTATGGAATATATGGGCATACATATATATGTATATATACAGATTGTATTTCACAATTAAGGATCTTTTTTTTCACCATTATTTTAACTAGATCAGGCTGAGGCGGTTTTGTATACTCATTTCACATTTACAGATCCTCCTCCACAGTAACGACTGAGAAAAGGTGCCACAGACAAAGAAAGCACTCAGAAAAATATTTTCTTCAAGAAAAAAAAAAAGAAATAAAAAGAGAAACAGAAATAAACTATTTAATCTCTAAACATATTTGCTAATTTTTTTATCAATACTGCTTATTTGTGATCATTTGGGATAATTTCTAGCACGTTATTTAATGATGTAGCATATTTTCTATGATGAAATCCTTGAAAAAGAAACCCAACTGCAGCTGCTTGATAAATGAGCAGGATCGGCAGCAGGATTAGTGGGAAAGACCATTAGGTACTCAAAAAGAATTGTAGCCTACCCTGCAGCTACTCTTGTGCACAATACCCTTAAAACAGATGGGTGATGTACACACAACATGGAAAGAATGGCATTAGCAAGTCTGTATATTAGAAGAGAGAGAAGAGATAAGCTTAGCCTCTTATAAAAATGGAAGGTGCAGAATATTTCAGCCAAAATTCTTCTAACTGGAGTAGCACTCTCTGCTCCAAACAGATCACATCAATGCTCCTGGTGTTTCCACAGAAAACAAAAAATCCAACCAATCCTTACTACCTTGGGATGCTAACCTGTGAGTCCACAGCAGCACCTACTGCTTCTTCTGACTGCTTATTGCCTGCTGCACCCCAGTGCATGGCACTGCCTGGAGCTTGGTCTCCAGGCAGCTCAGCCCCACCTGCACTGACAGAAGCCTCTGCAAAAGCAGAAAACATGGCTGAGATGGAACTAACCCAAAGAGATCCTGTAAAAAAAGACCTAAGCCATAGCACAGATGTGTGTGCCTGGAACTATCTCCCGAAAGTACAAAATACTCGGCACCTGCAATTAAACTGTGACCAGAACTTGAAGAGCCATGGCTACAAAATAACAAATCATAAATGTAAAGAAACAACAAAGCAAAGGAGTATTTGGATGTTTGCCCACAGTCTGCAGTTTGCCTTCATCCTCAACACCAAACAGACTCCTTTACAGCCTACTGACTCCTTTCCTACCAAAGATACCTGCAGGTCCTTGCTTTCAGCATGACAAAAACACAGGAACAAGTATATGATTCTATGAATGGGAAGAGATGGACATTTTAACTGAATGTTTTCTTTAGCTCTGCAAAGTACTCCAGTTTGTAATATACTGAGCCATGCAACTACGGAGCATGAAAACAGTGAGAGAATGATGTCACAGATGTCTCCAATGTGGCAGTCCTTAACAGGCCTTAGACTGGTCTCAAAGGGCACAAGAAGGTAAAACTGTTAAGTCCATTCACCCCATGGGGCAACAGCTTTAAACAGCAGCAAACTAGTGCAAAAAACAATGTGTGGTCACATACCAAGACCTCTCTGACCATGGGAGGGATCATCACCCTTCATGCTTCCTGGCTGGTTTCTAAAAAGTGTTGATAACTCAGATGAAACCTAGAAAAAAATTACGTAGCAATATGGGCTCAGAGTTCACCTGTCAAAAACTGCCAAATAAGACCCCATACCCTGATGAAAAAGTGTGAAATCTGCATTGAAGCAAGCCACGTCAGAAGAGCAGATAAAGTTATATGACAATGAAAGACTTAAGAGAAACCACTGGAGAAAAATCAATTGACAGTATATTGATGTAAAACAATCCTTTGCTATCTGTCAGATAGTAATTTTGCAATTTTTTTGTGTGTGTTCTACACTAGGAATCTAGGTACAGCCTATGAGTTCTAGCTAGGCACCCAATTCCCCCATCCAATGCAGTCAAATCAATAAAGCCCTGTTTTGCAAGAAACTAATAATTTGTATATGCAATATTTTATTAATTTTATCTTATTTTTTGTTTGTATTTGTTAAACTTCCCTTTCGTTTCCATCTACTCTTTCATTCTGATATTAAAACATCCTAACTCTAAAAACAACCTTCACTTCTGCAGCATGTGAACCTATAAACTCAACAAAACAACTCACTCCACATTTACATGAACGTCTATTTGACATAGCTTTATATGGTATTAGGCCTGGGCTTATCCCATGTAAGGGAAGGGTTATCACCATGCCCAGGGGTATCTTTTCACAGCTGTTGTCCCCTTCTATATTTAATAACCACCTAAAATCTCACAACAGAGAAGGCAGACTTTTAACTGAAGTCTTCAGTCTGTATTTTGCCAAGACATAGCTTCCGGGCCACCTGTGGCTTTCTGGTCATGGACACTTGCACTACCACTGAAACACAAGTCCCAGGCTTGCAAAAAGAGCTATGTGCAAGTATCTCAAGACACACGCACAGACACGAGCATACAGTCACACTACTCCACAGTTCCCTACTACTGGGCAACACACATACGACAAGAATAGATCTGCTTGAGATTTTAGCCACATAAATAAGCATAAGAATAGCAACAAATCTGCTGAGTCCTGTTCTCCATGTCTGCATTTCATCTTCGTTACCTACGTTTGATCAGCTTATACCTTCTAAACAAATAAAACTCTTAGAAAGCAACTGTTGCAGTAACAAGAAATATATGTGCTGAACCAAGACAGTTCAAAAACTCTGTGCTGATCTCTCCTCCAGAATAACCAGTTACGGGGCATGTGGGAAGGTTCAAAGCTGCACCATGGGGGGGGGTGGGGGGGGGGGGTGGGAAAGAGGAAGCCTTTCTTTACCAAGCGTGTAGGTCAAAACCTGGAACAGGCTTCCTAGGAAGGGGGCCAGTGCCCCAAGCCTCTCAGTTTTTAAGAGGCATTTTTCAGTCAGCCTTGAATTGGTCAGGCAGTTGGACTAGATGATCATTGTAGGTCCCTTCCAACTGAAATAGTCTATCTATTCTATGCCAAGTATGTATCATTACCAAGTCCTACTGACTATGATAAAAGATCAGATTCACTCAATGGTATACAACACAGATATCCTAAAAATCAGCTGCTTTGAGTTGCTCTGAAAACACAGCAGTATGCATGGGACTGACAATAAACCCTTCTATGGAACACCATCCTTGCTCTCAAATCACATACTGATTTTCCAAATTTGTTCTGATTTCCAGAGCTGACAGCATTTTAACATCAACAAGCACACACACAAGGCTGCCCAAATTAGAAACAATTCATTTGAAATTGCTATGCAGAGAGAACAGCAAGTTTAAGCTCCAGGAAAGCTCCATAGATGTGCAAGCATCATCCGCTGAGAAACAGGGTTTTAAAGTTTCACAGTTTCCAAGTAGCTGTCTCCTTTGGATCCCTTCTAAGAGAACACTATGAGTATTAGCTTTCCTATGCCCTAGTTTTGACTTATGGCTAAGTATTCCACTTCAAAAACAGCATTTTAGAAACTTACATTTTAGCTTTATTTGTTCTTTAGCTTAAACACAGGATCACGTTTTCAAGCCCAGCTAGAAACTTGTTTGCCACCAGTATGTTATACACACAATCCCTTTTCAAAAACAATGGCAGTCTCAAAAATCCAATTTTAACTGAAAGCTTTAAATTGTTTCTCATACCTTTGAGCTTATTTGAATCCTTGAATCACAGAAAGGTTGCCACAGTACTAGCTTGAATACACACCACATACAAACAAGCACTTATTATCTCACATTTCAATCACTTAACAAAAACTAAGCACATAGCTCTTTTGGAAGCAAGGATATAATTTAACATCATGTCTGTGATTTGAGCTCATTTCCTTAAAACCATATGAAAAGAACAATGATTCCCTATGTATATTTTCTCCCATGACAGTCAGTGAAAAAGCAATTTTTTCCTCAAGTAATTCCCGCATACACAATATTCTACAAAATGTGATGACTACTTGCAAACACAGACAAAAGTCTTATTTTTTTGTGCATACAAGGGTCTGTTGATTCTTTACTATTACATCCCTTGCCACTGAAGTTCCTTCCACCCACTTGCCACACCTTGTTATAAGAGTCTGATGGGGCCAAACCAACCTTTTTACTTAATAGCACAACAGGATCTTGTTTCTGCAGTGCATATTAAAAGGAAAGACAAGATAAAACATAATTTACATTTTATTAATTACTGTTCTCTGGCACCATTAACATGAGTGCCCACCTTTGAAAAAAAAAAAATCTTTGCATTTTATCTATTTCAGTCACCAGAAACTATCACAGTAGTGCTCTTCTCTCTCTAAAGTTCCTAAAGCTTGTTTTCAAAATCTTATGACATTTCTCAGCACCTTCCAGCACAAAAAATACTCTGCTTATGAAAGGCAAGGTATCTTCTGTTTGGCCTTCAGTTCTGCAAATGCATTGCTCCTACCAAAAAAACCCTGTAGTTACTACTCTTCCATGCTCCCTACCCATGCAGAAGTTCTCCAATTGCACAATAAATGTCAGATCAAATGCATGTTGCAGATGATCTCCATCAGTAAATAAAGTCTTGTTACTGTGTAATAGACCTTGTTACATGGAGGGATGACTTTCCATAACTCTTACTAGCACAGTATCACTGAAATGAAGGTCCTTGCTTGCAGGATTCTTTTAAAAGGACTTAAGCAATAATTTACCATGTCATCTCACAAGACTCTTCAAAATACACTTTGAATAAAAACAATATTTGTGATTGGCTTGCTTGCGTGAACTATTCTGGCAGTAATATCACAATGGTCTATTTTTACTCCAAATTGGTTTTTACTATAAAAAGTTCCATCACTATGAAACTAATGCTTGCAACATTGATTTCCATGGTGCTGCTTAGCAATTCACTGCAGAAGAATAATGTGTGTGTCAGGGCATTTTATGTAGCAAGATCCTACAAGCAGTCTGGGCAGCAGATTTGCTCCAGGATATTTTGACTACTATAAGCAATATTACACCAAAATAAGAAGGACATCCGTGCAGTGTGATACAATTAGATTTTGAATAGTCAGAATGACACCAAGTAACACTGGGCAGAGAGTAAGAATGGCTCAGTAAGAATAATGTGGCAACTTGTACATCCTGTGGATCATTCTGTCAGTGTGTTGCATAACAGTTTCAAAAGTAGGAAATAAAATCTTAAATAAAAAAGAGACCTGACCTGAACCAACAAAGCAAGCCAGGAAATTGAGCAAAGTCTGATACTCTTATCTTGGTTCTCCCATAGAGGCAAGCTTTTACTCACAGATAGGCTCATTTTGCAGTCCTCCCAAAAGAAGACACATTGATATGCCTTAATCAAGTAGTGATAGAGAACAAGTTCTCTTTGGAATTGTGAACATTCATCAACTACTTCCTGAATTCTCCAGTGTGGGGTCAGTTTACCAAGGAGCAATTCTAATTGCAGTGGGCACATGAGCACTGAAAAAGCATCTTGGAAGAGACAGTAAGAAACATCTTTATTTACATATCCTCAGGTAGCACAAAGACTTTGTATCAAAAAAATTAAAAATCTGACCAGTCTTTTCTGTGGGTCCATCATGGATTTTCAATAGAGAAGGGTGTTTTTTTTTTTTTCATAAAAGTCTTCAAAAATGCACTATGAATCTTCAAAATTAGCAAATAAACCAATTAAAAAAGAAAACTAAATTAAATCCTAGGGGGTCAAGAGGAATGCTCTAGTTCGTGCTTTTCTGCTTTCAACAAAACTGAGCAAAGGGACTCCATCTACAGGACTGCCAGGTCCCAGGGCATTCAGAATAGTCTCATAAAGTTTTACTGCTGAGAAGAGACATTGTTGAAAGCAATTGTTCAGCCAGCCAACTACTGTCACTTCCATGAATATGAATAAGCTCCAATATAGGACACTGAGCTTTGCAAATGTATCCAATTGTTCAGAGCTAATCTTTGCCAATAAATCAACATGCCATTATTTTTAGAGATTTTCATTTTCCTCTGGTGTCTGACTATGTGTGTAGAGTTCTGTTTTAAAGACCTCTTCTTCCCATTTTCATAAAGGGTTTTTTTGTATTGCCTTACTAAGCTTTCAGAGCATCAGAAGGAACTCTACTGTTAACAGGATTAGACCCTTAAAAACATGTATACTGCTCCTTCTCCCAAGTGTGTGTGATATTAACTAGCACCAACTCCAAAGGAAAAAAAAAAAAAAAAAGGCAGAAGAAATTGTTCAGAGTTCATGAACATTAACATTTGGTGTAATTTTGTAGCCATAATTTACATGTACACAACTCGGCATAAATACATATGGATTAATGCAAATTTTCATACAGGGTAAGATTCACTGTGCTCTGCAGAACTAAGGGTAAGGCTGGTGATGAATCATTTGTTCAAATATTCTAGCCTAGGTATATAAATAGCTCTCTGTTTCTAGAATAATTACTACTGAAAAACACAGCTTCTGAAATTACCTAGGCCATAATTAACCTTGGCTTCATTAAATCACAAATAATATCTTTTTTAAGTCTTATTTGTAAAGGCAAGCTGATTAATTTAAACGTTTCCCTTGGGGAGGAGGGGGGGAATCTAATTGAAGTGATTTACCTACATAGCTACTTGTCAGATCTTGTAAAGTCTGGGAAGATTTTCAGCCGGCGACTGGGCTACCTTACCCTCTTTCCCAGTCACCCGGGAGGAGTTCCGCTCTCAAAGGGCCGCGCTGCGGCCGCTGGCAGCCCGAACCCTGCTTCTCTTAGGGGCAGACGAGCAGGGCGAGATGCCGACTTGCCACCTCTTGCAAGCATCGAGTCGTCCTGCCCGGCCCCTTGGCGCCGCATGAAACCACCACCCCTCCCCCGGCAGGATACCCAAGTCTGCCCTGACAGCCGCGTATACGCGTGGGCCCTGCTGGGGGGACTAGGGCGGCGGTGGAGCCCAGCTCTTCCTCCGCAGCGGCGAAGAGAGCGGCCGCTTGTGGATCCAAGACCGACCGAGCCCCCCGCCTTGCGTGCTGTGCCGTGCTATGACATGCCGGCTTTCCCACGGCTGCCACCAGTAGCCAGGGCTGCCCTGCGCATCACGGCTGGGCACGCCATCGCCGCACCGCGCAGTGCCTCCCTTTTCCTTGTAAGACAGCGCCAACCCCCGACCGAAGAAAAGTTTCCAGCCGAGCGCCAGGACGGGTCCGGGCTTCACCGGCGCTGAAACTCCCTCCCCGCTAACGGGCCGGGCCGGGCCCGGGGGATCCTCTCTCAGCCCGGTCCCTTCCCGGCGCGCAGCCCGCCCGCACCGGGGGTGCCGCCCGGGCCGCTCACCTTCCTGCACCGCATGGAAGGGGTTGTTGGCCTCTATGAGCTTGATGGAGTAAGTGATTTTCTCGCTCTGGAGGATGTCGTCATTGAGGTTCAGATCCGACACCGCCTGTTTGAACACCTCGTCGTCCTTGGCAGCATTGCCTTCG
The DNA here is from genome assembly GCA_032466535.1 of Forpus xanthops. Taxonomy (NCBI): domain Eukaryota; kingdom Metazoa; phylum Chordata; class Aves; order Psittaciformes; family Psittacidae; genus Forpus; species Forpus xanthops. The sequence goes on from JASSUY010006547.1 coordinate 13,281, forward strand.
AAAATGGCACCTGAGAGGAGGAAGGCGACAGAGGGTGAGGAGAGTTCGGCCTCCCCAGAATCCCCCAGGTCGTTCCCACACCCGGATCACGCAGCGCTCCAGCCGGCTCGGTGGGGGCACTGGACGCCTGTGAGGCTTGGACCCACACATGCGTCTGCTCTGGCTCGTCCCGAGAACGGGGAGGCTCAGACCTCCTCCGGCCACTTCTGCTCCACCGGCACTGAGGGAGCCCTGAGCCGGAGCCACGCTGGCGTGAGGGACGCACCTCGCCAGTGACGGGAAAGGGAGCAGGCTTGGGAATTTGACCAACTTTTGCTCATTGCTTTGCGGGTCCTTAGGCTGCTGCTGTTCAGGCATGATTTTATTGAGGCTTGCATGCACACACGAACATGAAGCTAGGATTTGTGTCCATAACCTGGAAGCTTTAATTTCACTGTTCTGTTTATGCAGTTAACGTGAAAACATCTGGCGATGTGTGTTACATAAAATCCGCTCTCTACGGCGCGTATGTACGCCCACACTAGGCTTAACTGCCCGGCTCTGCGTGACGGTGGGAGCTCTTTAGTGCTGGCAACAAAACAAGCAAAAAACCGTTATCCCCCCGCCTGGAGGAGTCCTGCTGATTCACACCGTGCGCGCCTGTGGCTGGAGCGTCCATGTACTGCCCATGGGAAATCTGGCCCTGCACACAGCAGCTCTTCTTTCTTGCCCACCTGACCGCTATTTCCGAGAGTTTGCACGCCACCACCACTCTGGCTGAAGTTCGTGCGGGGAGAAACAGCTAACTCCTCCTCTCCATTCGCAGGACAGCGTGGCCGAGGAGAGCCACGGAGCCTATTCAACCACCTCGGTCAGGGCACTTCCCTCCGGAGCCGCCCCCACCCCCCCATCCTCCCCGCGGGGCTGGCCCCGGTGCCGCTGGGGTCAGACCTGCCCTGCCCTGGACAGCGCTCCGGGACCGGAGCCTCCCACAACTGCCAGTGCTGGCCCCGTCTCCTTAATGCCTCTGCAATGCTGTCTGCCTTGGCTGCGCCCCCAGGCTCCGGAGGCGAGAGACGCCGAGAGAATCCTCCCCCCGCCCAGGCCCCGGAGCCGCCCCTGCCGGGAAACTTGGGAAGGGGTCGGTCCCTTCTCCCCCTCCCGGGGCGCAGCGGGACTTTCCTCCCGTCTTCTCTGAGCCGCCTGTAGCCAGGATCGCTCTCGCCCCTGCCCCCTCCTCTTTTTGATCCCGAAAAGGCCGGTGGGAATTACGGCTTTTCATTTCCCAGCCGTACTCCAGATCATCAGTACTCTCCTCTACCATCCTCCACAAGTGATTCTCTCCCCCCTCTCCGCCCCTAAACATCTTCATTTTCGTTCCTGCTGGTACCTTTCAACACCAGACAAAAGGTGACTGCAGAGACTAGCTTTTGCTTGTCAGGCTTTCGCGGACAGCACCATGCCTTGCTCCCAGAAGCCGTAAAAGTTCACATCAGCCTTTCTTTTGCCCCTTATTCATCCCTCTCTTCTTCCCACTGCTGATCCAGGCTCCTTGCTGCCCAGGGGTTTAATGTAATGAGATCTTATTCAGATCACAACAGTTGCGCTCATAGAAACACACACAACACGCACACCGCCGCTGCAAATCTCTCCTTTCTAACCCTTCCCCAGCTGAGTTCCCCCGTTCCTCCCTCTCCCCCCGCATTCCGGTTCGGCTGACACCTGCTACGGTAGAGGATGGGAACGCGGGATTGGGAACCCGAGCTCGGGCTCCCCGAAAGTTTTCCCTACGAGCACGTTCAGGTTATGCCTCGCTCCCGCTGGGGTGGTGGAGGCGATTGTTTGTTTTCGGTGGCTACGAGGCGGGCGGCGGAAGAAAGCCTTTCCCCACAAGCAGGTCCCCGCACGGGCTCCCCTGCCACATGGGAGACCGCAGCGGCGGCCCCGGTGCACACAACCCCCTACCCCTCCCCACTCCCCCGCCGCCGTTTCGCCCCTAACTTTACAACCGGGGGGGGGGGGGGGAACGGAAGGGGTCCGTTGCCTGTCGCCCTTCCCTCCTCCAGTCTCTCCGCAGAGTTGGGTTGAACCGCCGCCTGTGACATGCCCGCGGTTAAACGAGACGCTCCCTTTATTTATTTATTTAGCCACTGCGTCCCTCTCCACCCCCCACCCGCTCCCTCTCTTACCAATGTGAATGATGGAGTCCGCCCGCACCGACACGCACTGAAATATCCAAGGGAAAAGCCAGAGCATCAACACTTCCATTTCCAGCCTCTTGCACAGCACATCAGCCCGGGTTTGGTGGAGAGACTGGCAGGGGTAAAGAAGAAAAAAGGTGCAAGGGCAAGTGGAGCAAGGCAGCGGGTGCGGCGGCAAGATGCTCAGATACCACCTTTTAGAAAGAAAATCCCAAATTCCCCCAGCACCGCAAGAATTTTCCGAGGTTGAGAAAAACGGGCGATGGGGGGAGAAAAAAGAAGCCGGGGATAAAAAAGCACGGAGGTAGATCCCGGGTTGGCAGACGGCGCGGCGGAGCCTCCAGCGCTCGGTGTGTGCCGGGGCGCCGGCAGACCGCGAACTGCGGAGCGGCCCCCCCGCCG
>JASSUY010006549.1:0-43700 GCA_032466535.1 Forpus xanthops
AGGAACGGATAAAGGCATGCTTTCAGTGCCATAGAAACTGGTGAATGGGCAAGCTGTCTTTGGGAATGGCTGGACTGGGCTGCATGCTCTAAGGAGGTTGGCCTGAGGGAGATTTACTTCTCTTTTCTTTTCAGCAACATCTAGAATCAGTGACATCCAGAGATCTGGAAACAGGTACAGCCAAACCCAATTAGTTTTTCTTTTAGCCAAAAGACATGTCAGTGTGATCCTTAGGGACATGGTTTAGTGCTGGACTTGGCAGTGTTAGGTGTATAGTTGGACTCAATGGTCTTAAAGGTCTTTTCCAACCTAAATGATTCTGTGAGTCTATTATTTTATCAGGCTGGGGACATGGTGTTTTCATTTGTTTTTTCTGGTTTTGTTTGTTGTTTTCCTGAAAAAAGGAGGAAAGAAATTAGGTAACTTTAGTCCATCATGAAGATCAGCACTTAAAGGATTTGACTGACAGACATTGTCCTGAGAACAGATTTATACTGTTAGTAAGAGAATCTCTGTGGGATCTTTGTTCCTTTGTTGTACAGTGAGGAAGGGAGGGAGAGAGAGAGGAGGGAGAAAGCCATGTTGGCACTTCTGCGAGCAGATGTAGAGTATGAAGCAAAAAATATTTGGCTGCAAAAACTGTTGCAAAGCACACCATGGCACTCCATATCATACGTGCAGATTTGCTGTTGATGTATATAGAGAAGGTGATGACACTTGCTCTTTGAATGGAAACCAGACGTTTTTCAGGCTGGTGGAAGAATAAGGAAAGCCTGAGAAAAAGCATGAATACCAGTAGCTGTGAATGCCATGTTTTAGGTGATATTTAAATCTTTCTTTCCGTTTGCTTTATTCATAGTGCTTGAGACACAGGAGTTAAGCCATCACAGATTGTGCTGCATATTTTAATTGTCTTTTTCTGGCATAAGTTTTGTTGGTGGGCTACGGCATAAGGCCTATAAACTATTATACAGAGCTTCTGATTCCAGCTTACCTTGTTACCCCCATGGTGGATTTACCGGGTTAGCCACACGTGGTTGATGGCCAGCACAGATTGCCATGCACTCACTCCCAAACATTCTTTTAGTCAGGGCAAGACAGAAAATAGCTCACAGGAAGGGGGTTAGAATTAGATGGTTCTTTGCAGCTGTACGATTCTATGATTCCCAACTGATCTTATAAATCAGCTGTTTCCAACTCTTGCAGTTGTTTCAGCTTTTGGTCTCAAACCCTGGTATCTCTTTATGACCTTTTGTTTGCTGGTTGAGTTGCTTCTGTTAGAGTTGCTGTCTTTTGTTCTAGAATCTCATCCGTTGCCTGCAAAACAGAATTTTTCAGTGTATAATTCTGCTATGTCAAGCTTGTCTCACTTTTCTGCAACCAGAACTGGGCTCAGATGAGCTTTGCCAATGATGCATGTTAAATGTTTATTTTTAATTTCATGGTCTTCAGTAAATTGTCATGCAAATTTGGTTAAATAAATCCTTAAAATCGTTTTCACCCTATGCTTTTTTTTAAATGTGGGAGCTTTTGATTGTAAGGGTAGTAGCACCATATTCATTGTTCAGTAAACGAGTTCATGCTTTACAGCCTTCCTTCTGGTAATGCAGGTATACTTCTGTCATGTGAAGTCATATATATTGGATCTTCTGTTATATCCAGGCTACTTCTGTTTGGAAATGGCGAGTCTTGTCAACCAGCTCAATTCACTGAAACATATAAGCAGTCATCCCAGGCTGGGAGCTCACAACCTGTAGCCAGAAATCCAAGTTAATTTTAGCTTCTCAAGGGCAGGCAGAAGAATAGGATGAGACATTTCTAATCGTAAAATGCTCCTGCATGACCACAATCTGACTTCTGCATTTGCCAAATGTTTCCTTTGCAGGAACATTTCATTTCTAGTTAACATTTCAGTTCAGTTTGCTGATCAGTATCGTGGCTGTCTTATTTCATGTAATAAAACTTAGCCCAAATAACAGCTACTTAAAAGGGGGAGAGGAAGGAGAATAACTTCTGCTCACATGAATTGGACAATTATCTCTTTAACGAAAAGAGGAATTTAGTGTTCAGTTTTACAAATATGGTAACAATTATTTATAATCATGAAACTGATTTGAAATGCTTACTGAGTGGTAGATGGCTTCATATGCATTGCCTTTATTGTGCTGTCTCGCCCATGAATCAAAGCACTTTCAGTGCTCTCTTTTCTGCCTGGTTCATTATCTACAGACTGTGGCATATCAAGAGAATGTGCTTACTTTCATGTAAAGTATAAAGAAATCAAACTTCAAGCTGTTTCCACTTTGAGGATTTAAAAACAGGACCCAATTTTTAATTTTTCCTCTATTTTTTTCCCGAAGTATTTTGCTACATTTAATAAGGATGTCTGATAAGGAGCATTGCCACTAATATTACCAGAGGCAGCTGATTGAAAAGTATCACTAAATTCTTCATTAGATTTACTTTAGAGTATTTTTGTGTAAGAAATATATTTAGGGAAGGAACAGCTTTTCACAGAAGGTGGTAGTTGTCAGGGAATATTTTGATGTGTCTGGACATAATCAGGTTTTTTCTGCTCAGAAGGGGCGGTGTTGTACCATCAAGGAAAGAGTTAATCCTCATCTGAGACAGAGCATATGCTTTCTTTAATAGAGAGAAAGGTTTATATTGATGGTGCCTACTGCATTCCCTGTCTACTGTGGCAGAAATCTCAAAGTATCCCAGCAAGTTAGCGAGCCATGAACCCCCATCTCCCTCCTCTCTCTACTCTTATACCGTCAACCCTTAATCAAGCTGTGCTTCTTCAAGTGTTTTCCCATTTGATATTCTAGGAGTTTCTCCCCACTCTATATCAAGCTAACTGGTCTATGGTTTCCTGTTATGTCTCCAGGCACTTTTAAAATAACTTTGTTATGTTAGCCACTTTCCAGTCCCCAGGGGTCCCTTCTAAACTAAATGAACTTGTGAATGTGCCTGCTAATTCCTTAGTTTCTCTCCCCACTTCCTTAGCACATTTGGATATTTGGCCATGGCTTTTAAGACCGTCTAACTATTTTAATAATACTACTGATATTGCAGACTTAAAAAAATCTTCCTTGCTCAAAAGCAAATTCCTGACCTCTTGATAGAAAAGACATGCACAGTGCGTGCTTCACTTTTATTTTGTTTATACCTCATACTGTTAAAAAGGATTTGCACTCCTATACTATTATTCCTTTCCCCCACAGTAAATCTGTTGTGTGTAAAGAAGAGCAAAGTATTACAGGGTAGCTTTCATAGCTTTCATTGTAAGTGAAATTGTGGTGGTGGTTAAATTTTGCTTTCCTAATCATGAATGAGAAATACCATGAGGCAGGAGTGATTAGTGACATCAGCAGTCACCCCAACCACATCACTGCTGCTGAGTCCCTGTGCCACACTCTCATCAATGGCAGCCATACCAAGGCTCTCCTTGGGCAGGTTTCCTTCGAAGGGCAGGGAAGGGCAAGGCAGCCCTAGCATTAGTGATGAACTGTGGTAAGGCCAGGTTTCTTGTGGGAGATCTGGCTGATGGGCACATCACAGGGTAGCCTGTCTAGTCTGTCGATCCAAGCTTTTGTCTTAAGTTCTTTTTCTCTCTCTTTTTTTTTTTTTTTTCTTTTATTTGAGCTCATGAGTATTTTCTGTTGGGTTTTCTGTTGTCACTCAGATCCTGTTTAGATGTTCTGTCTTTTTATCAACACCTTTTTCTTTGTGCTCTATGAAGAGTACATCTTGACCAATGTAAATGTCAAAATTATAGTGTAAAAATCCAAGTTGCAGTTGCCTGTGAGAAGTGTACTGGCATAAGTCACTGTCACAGGTTCTTGCGATAAACAGCTGGGCTTATTTTGGAATAAAATGTGGGGGAAGCAACATGTTGGTGAGAAACAACATAACTGGTGAGAAGGAGTAAATACAATCTGTCCCTAATTCAGGAAAAATCTGTTTTCTTTTACTGAATACCATTTAGATGTAAGGGAAAATATATGCTCTCATGTGGCTATGGTCAAGATATTCTTAACTATGGTTTGTTTTCTATAAGCTATTTCTCGTATCCATTAAAGCTGTTAATTCTTAAGTGTTCTTTTTACTGATACTTGTATGATTATACTTTTGTAATATGATGACACTCTTTTGCAAGAACATATTCAGTGTCTTTGTTCATCAGAGATGAAGGAGTAAATCTGCATTTTCTTATTCAATTTGAGAAAGATGCCGAAATGCAAAAAAGAAACAAATACCAGAAAGACAAGGAAATAATGAAATATCATCTACAGAGAATCAAACCATGCCCTGTAAATACCAAAATGAGTTTCAGCTTGGAAGTATGCAAGCAATATGTTTGCATAAAGTATTTTGCAAAGCTCAAACTTTCATGCAATACTGAAGGGGTGGAAAAAAAAAATGAGGAAAAAAGGGGTGCAGTAATGAACAGAAGATCCTGTGTAAGTGTTCAGCAAGCACCAGGAATAGAGAGAGTCCTTTGAGTTTTGGTCAGTATATCTAAAAACACTCCATCACAGAAGGAACAAGTCAGTCATTCCTGCCTGTGGTGCAGCTACATCTGGAAAAGTGGTCTAAGCTCTGAAAAATGCAATGTTTGAAAAACACTGAAAGATTAGAAGTTGCGTATACCCTTCATGTTATTCCTTCCCATGTAAGTGGGGATTTCTGGGAGCATCTAAGAACCAAAGCTGATTCTGCTTAGCAACATTGGCTGCGCCCTGAGAATCTCAGTGTTTTAATTGGCTTGAATTGTAAAACAGCTCGAAGGTCTTTGACCTGAACAGAATTGAGTATATTGAAAATTTCTGGTTTGTTTTTCCTTTTTATTTTTTTTTCCTTACAGGGGCAAATGGACCAAAAGTGCCTCATTCTACATATTTTATAGTAGGAACCTTGCCCCAGATTGCCCCATTTCCAGTGCAGGGGTAAGGCAGAAAGGTAACAGGACACCTAGCCCCAAAGCCCTGCCGTGGCCTGGGTTGCAAACTGCCTCCCAAAGCCTTATGCGTCTGTGCTAGGGCTCCTGAGCAGGCCAGCTCTTCATTTACTGCCATAGGCAGGGCCTGGAGTACCTTTTGGAGGCACCTGATTGCAACACACTTTGCTCCCTCTGCCCCCCCGTCCATGAGATGACCCACGCTACCATCACAGATCAGTGTCACTGCAATTGTAGGCAGTAGCTCTCAGCCCTCACACAACCAGGGTGTCTCAAGCCCTGGCAGTGAGCCCAGCCCGGGCTCCAGCTGGGTTAATTTTATAATTTCACTGACTGTCCATGCATTACTTGACTGTCCTTTTGCAGCAGGGATATGGCCCCTGAGCTGCCAAGTGAGAAGCTCTGACAGCCCCATTTAAGCACACTTTACAGGATTTCAGGCAAAGGGAGATTGAATCCTAGTTGCTGTAAATTACAAGATTAGATTTTTCCAGTAACTGCAAATGTATCACCACAACCCATGAGAACACAATTTATCACTTCACTTTACCAAAACGAGTAGGGAATTGGCCTTGAACTTTGAAAGTAAAATGATGGTTAAAAACAAACCGGTTACATTGTTTCATATCAATGCAGAAATAGCCCTCTTTATTTTAATACTTGCAACTGGATTTTTTGTTTACTACTTGCTCCTGGATTTCTTGATTTCCTGTCTTAGGTTTTCTTTTTTTCTGTTCTGATATATATATATATCAGAATATATAAATAAACCCCCAAACTGTCACGTGCGTAAGCCTGGAGATGCTGTAGCACTCTCCCTGTAATAGCCAGGTGTCCATCTGAACTTAAAATGAAACTCAGCACCACAGCTAATGGCCTTGGATCAGTTTATGAAGTGACGAACTTTGCCAGAGATGAGCCAGTGCATCAGCCAGAGAAAATGTTATTTAATTCTTGATTTTTATTTTTTTTTTTAATTTCTGCTTGTCTTTTCCCCTTGATGGGTTTCCTAGTCTTTGCCAGCTCACCTGGTAAGCAGCCAAACACCACAACAAAAAGATTTTCTTGTGCTGAAGGTTTAGAAGAAATGCATGGAGTTTATCTGAGTGGGGAATAAGAGACATAAATTAATATCTACTCAATCTGAAGTTAAATTTAAAAATGAACATTCAAAATGCTATTTCAGGCAATAGGAGAAAAAGGGGCCAGGAGTAACTGAGATTAATAATTAGGAACGACTTGCCAATTGGGACCACCCGATGTTTTCAGCAGAAACGCTGCATGCCTGATTGGTGTTCAAATGGAGTATCATTCTGGCAAGTGTGTGTAAGACTGATTTATCCAGGATGGAAATGGAACAAAGAACAAGTGCTTCTGGAGAGCAGTAGAATGAGAGAGTGGACTTCAGTGTATGGATGTGTGAAAGTCTGGGGGAAGAAGGAAAGACAACGTAATTTGAATCTCCTGGAGTTACTGACTGAGGTTTAGTATTTTCAAGGTGTAGATGGAGTTGTGAATCTCAACAGGAAGAACTGAAAGGAATTACTGTCAGTTTCCTGCAATTTAGAACCTCTCAACTTGGGTACTGCATGGCGTGAATGCTCCTAACTCCCTTAGCATGAGGTTAGCTAATTCATTTTATATCTTTGCCTTCAGCTGAGGTGCTGGTGTGTTATTATTATATTATATTATTATATTTATAATATTGTAAAGGTTGGTACTCTCAGAAACCTCCTGGAAATGTATAGACTACATCCCATTACATGCTTAAGTCTTGTAATGTCCTGAGACTTCAGAGCAATAGAATCTTTTGTTCATTTATTTTAGCATTGAAAGATCAGTGGCACAGCTTTAATGTTGCTGAAGAGTACAAGGTACATAGGTTTTTCAACAGTAGTGTGTTGTTCCTCATTTAAGCAAAATACTGTACTGGGGATGATTGTTAATAAAAGCAATGTACAAGTCATAAACTACCTTGTGACTGAAGTGCACCCAGTTTTACTGGTTTTAAAAGTTAACTTTACCTAGGGATTGTTTGAAATTACTTTGTCTGCACAAGTTTTTCTTATATTTATATCTGTTAAAATTTTACTACCTGTATACTATTTAATTTGAGGAGGTTTTAGTCACGTATATTAAACTTTATTCTCAACACTAAACTATAGATGTTTGCCCATTTTATTTAGTTTAATTCCTTAAGCTAACTCCAGAATGTCTTTTGAAACTTGTTGACTCTGTCCGAACTCCAGGAAAGTGAATGCTTTCATTGTAATCCTACTGTTGTGACGATTGGAGTAGTAATTGAAACCTCTCATGGGCAATAGACCAGCCATTTTACATAACTCCCTTATCTATGTAAACATTTCCTGATCTGCTTTCTTCTCCATCCCTTGAGGTCAATAACAGTTTCTTATGATGTCTTTATTTTAAAATGGTCTGCTCCCTTCCTCCCTGCCAAAATTGTGAGTGGAATTACTGAATGTTTTCTTTACTGTTCATTTTTTCACTCCCTTCCTTTTTCTTACATTGTACCCTACTCTCCCACTAATAGGAACACTTGTGTTGTGTTTTGGTTTTATTTCTAATTCTGTTGGACAGCCCCTACCTTTAATTTGCATAACCTGCAAATCCTTTCACTTTCATAAGGACTTTTTCAGTGCTGTTTTTGTAATTTCTTCCCTTTGAACTTTTCAAAGAATGAATGTAAAAAAATATGGGAGACATTCACAGAAATCATGAAGTTATGAGTACACATTTGCAACAGATTGAGGCTTACGTTCCTGCATGTTAACTATGGGCAGGTGCCATATGCCTTTGACTTCTTAATATTGAATTTGGATGCATAGTTACTTATGAGCAAGGTATAGATGACAGTAGTCTGACAGCAGCGATGAATAAAACGATTACCGTATGGAGCCATGTGTAAAAATTCCTGAATTGACAGAGATAAATGTTTTGACAAAGATAAATTTATGAGTTATTTTCTCAACCTGAGGTTTGTTTAGGATTTGTCATTCTTCGTGAAGGTATCATCAATTTAAGTTTGGATGGTTTGCATAGCTTTGAACAGAGGGCTTCACTGCCTCCACTCAACTCCACACCTTCAGCTCCCAGTGGTGAAACTCACAGGGTTTTCAGTGATTTCTGCTGGTTTGCCATCCCTTCCTCCTCTTCTTGCTGCTTGCTTTCATATGTGGGTGTAACTTGGGATGCCATGGAGGTGCAAGAGAGCATGAAATCTCATTGCCATCCTCCAACTTCATCTAGTCCTGATGATGGCTGGAGCATACCCATAGCTCTGCCTTCCAGACTCAGCCTTGTAGAGGAAGCCACAGTCGGAGCACAGGGAAAAGATAACTCCTAGGACTCTGGCAGTCTTTCTGATGCTGCTGTTGTCAGTCTCATGCTATTGAGTGCCATTCAGACTATTACTGCAATAGATTAAAATAGAGCAGAGTTTGCTTGTTTTATTTAGGCTGCAAAGGTTATTTACATATAGTAATAATGGTTAAAATGATGAAATAGCTTTCTTCTTGCAGAATTTTCTGTTGGAAACTATAGTGAGGGCATGTGTTATTAACACTTTTATGAACATCAAATGCTTTCTCCTAGAATAAAATGGACAAGTAATTTACATATATTGATCAGGTCACATTTTATCTAAAACATCAAAACATTTATGAGCCTCATTTAATTAATTATAGATTTTATTAAATCAGTTAGCAAGACATTAAAGTATATTCTGAACTTCTTCTGGACATTGAGTTATAAGGCAATAGACTTGATGGCTTTTGTAGCTTCCCAGTCTTAAAGTAGCATATTGAACAGGCAAATGAGCTGGGATGAGACAGTCCTTTAAGCTGATTTCTGTCAACATTCACAGCTGTGCTGTGTGCATGTAAACACTGCCAGATCTGAAGCTGGCTTTACACCTGCCTTGTGCAGGTGCGAATAATCACAAAAGCTATGGAGGGGCTGAGAATCCGGCTCGAACAGCTCTAGCCTGCTGCCTACTGCAGACTGCATTAACTACCTTAGGAGGCTTTTTTATGTTCTCTAAGTTTAACCAACTGCACAATTACTTCTACCAGTCTTTGTGTATACATAGATCATTTTTCTTGGATGCAGCATTTAGTTGCCTGTTTAGTCAGTGGCAGGAATACTGAATCATAGACATCAAACAGTACATTTTCAACTTTGCAGGTGGGAAATAATACCAGGTGTGATAAACACTGAAAGAGGTCCTCTCACCAACCAGACACTTCACATTTGTGTTATATCTATGGTGGTGTGTTGGTGGGGTGCTTTTTATGCCTCATTCTTTCAAAATCTATTAGGGCTATTGCTGATGGGAAAAGCACTATATTAAAGATTTGTTCCAAATTTGTAGAAAGTAAATTTCTGTTAGAGACAGACTGTGGAAAGTTGTCTGGGTTATAAAACTGTAAGATAAACCTAGTGGCTCAACCATACAGTGCTGAGACTGCCTGCTTCAGGACAGGAGGGGAAGAGAAAGAGGTTAAATGTGCATTCAGGCACCAAATGATATTTAATAGCTTTCATGCCAAAAACTGTAAGATTTATTCTGGTGGTTTTTTTTTTGTTGTTGTGTTTTTTTTTTTTGTTTTTTTTTTGTTTTTTTTTGTTTTTTTTTTTTGTTTGTTTTTTGTTTTTTGTTTTTTTGTAGAATTTACTCTTATTTCACCATTAAAAAACTGAGAGTTGTTTCACCATACACTGCTTAGGTTGTAATTTTCTGTGACTTTTTATAATTTCTTCCATTATTCACCATTTTAATTTTTCTAAGAATTCAAAGTTTACACGTACAAAAAGTGATGCTGGTTTGTGCCTCTGATACTTTACAATGATGTCTGCAATGACTTTCTCAACAATTTTCTCATGTACTTAAATGAGGGTCATGAGTTTGTAATTCCCTGGATCACCCTTATCTTTCCCACCTCAATAAGAACACTGACAATTTTCCAGATCCTTACTGTAGCTTTAATGATAAATTAAACTACATTTATTTTGGGCCTGTTTTTTTTTTCCTAGGAGGTAAATCAGCTAAATATGAATAGAATAGAAAATTCTAGTTGGAAGGGACTAAACAATGATCATCTATTCCAACTGCCTGACCAAGTCAAATTTGCGCACTCTACATTTTATTGTGAAGAGTTATTTCTTCAGCTGCTGTTCGGATTTTCCTCAAACATGGAATAACTAGGAAAAAAATGTTGAAATTCTGATTTATTCAGTCATTAACAGAAAAAGCCCCATGCCATTTCAATGATACTAGAATGAAAATCCAACTGGTGTTTTCTTTCTCAAACTTGTTTTCCATAGAGATTGCTGCTCTTAGGCAAACACCTATTTAAGCCTTTGAAATGTATAATCTTAACTTCCAACAGCTCTAGTAGCCTAAATTTGTTAATGTTTCATCCCTACTTGCAACAGTATTACAATTTAAGTTTTAGTAATATAAAAAGCATTTGTGGAGTGAACACTATTGAAAACAGCTTTCTGGGAATGATGTTACAGGTATGAAATAAGGTTTAGGTTTTGTTTTTTTTTTTATTATTATTATTATCATCAAAGCTTTTCTTTGCTGCTGCTTTTTAGCCTGTTAATAAAAATACAGGATATAAATCTTATGAGATATAACAGTAGGTGGTCAGAAATTATTCCAATATGTTCCTTCATACATGCAATTAGAAAAAAAGAAATCAAACATTCAGGCTGCAGCTATGGACTAGTTAAACTTGAGGAAGAGCTCCAATTAGTGAATGCAAAACCAATCTATGTTGTAAGGTTAGTGTAATAACAAATGCTGATATACTTCTGAAATATAACTAGTTCAAGAGCAGTCTACAGCGTGGCTGTTTGAGGATAGTCCAGGTAGGACTGACCTGGATACAGTGTGGCAAGCAAAGACTCTTTTTCCCTTTTTCCTGTTTCACATAGGACAAGCCTGCAGTATGTGTCTAGTTGTTTGTATTTTCCCCTAAGATTTCTTTCAGACTTGGTGGTTTTACTGAAGCTTTTATGCATTTAATTAGGCTAGTGTGTCCCAACAGTGGCTCATAAAAACTGTCAAAAGAGATGGAGAAAGCATCCCCCATGTATTGTAGAGCAAATGCGCAAGAACTTTTCTAGGGCAATAGTGTGTGCTGGTGTCTCTTGCAAGGTGGACGATGGACAGACCACTGCACAAATGGCTTCTTACTTCTGCATGTCTGGGCAATGTTTGCTGCTTTCTGTCCTGTTATGTACTGCCACATACAACTCTTGCCAGCTCTGGAGTTGTTTGCTCAGGATAAGCAGGCTGTTGGAAAAATCCATTTTGTATATGCTGAGATCTTTCAGGCTTTGTGTTTTATGCAGCTCGCTTGCTCTGTTCTTGATCATATACCTCACCCCTTAGCAACGAGCACCCCAAATTTTTCCCAACAGTAGTAGTCCCATGCATGACATACAACTGACCAGTCTGCCAAGTAGCTACATCTGGCATGCAGTGGTGCTGAAGAGGGCAGCCACCATATTGCACAGGAAATGGTAAGGGCTGAGAAACCTTCATAGCTGGCAAAGTCCCCTTGCCTGCACCCCCTCTGAGCTATGACCCACAGGCATACACCTTAGGATGGAATGAATATAACTATCTACTAAAAGAATTGAAAAAGAATTTAAAAAAATAAAAAATGGAAAATCTAACCCTTGCATGGACAGGCATAGCTGTGGATGGGGTTTATTTTACTTGGGGTTCTTTTTTATGTCTGTGTTTGTACTGTGAAGGTTTACCCTAGCAGTATATTATTATAAAAGTCCCACATCTGAATAAATCTTGGCCTAAAACAACACTAGAATTTTGATTTATTTCTGTGTGATTCTTTTTTCAAGTGTTGTAAATCATATTTTGGTGTTCATTTACCTTTGCATTCTTTTTTGAGCCACTGGCACTGAAGCTGACGGATGGGAATCAAATGAAGTGTGCTAAGTGTTGCTGCTGTAGGCTTTCATCTGCCTACATTTTGTGGTATGATTTATCCTACTAATACATCATGTGCCTCATTTTCTTTTGCTTATTTTATTTAGTGTTGTCACAAGTAATATCATTTGACCATCTACCATGAGCACTAAGCAGTTGTAAATTAATGAAATAAACTGAATCTATGGAACTCATCTGTCCCAAATTTGATTAGAGACGCCAGAGTTGTACCAGGCCATTTAGTACAGATGAACATCATTTATTAAGGACGCAGTTTTGCAGGTCTTAGCTAACTACAGTAAATTGTTATGCATAGTATTTACAATTATTTTAATGAAACAGTTAAAAGTGTCCTTTTTTTTATATCTCAATCATGACTGGTGTTTTATATTTCTAAAACTGGCATTTTTAGTTAGTTTTTGCTTTGTTCTAAGTCACTTGCATACATCTGGTTAAGTGCATCTCCTCCCTCTCTCCTCAGGATGGGGTGCCTTGTGAGTAGGGGGCATTGAAAGATAACCTTAAACTGGCTTAATAGCTAGTATTCAGTATCCCCCATCATGGGTTTGGAGATTCTTTTAGTTTTTATTTATTGCTAGCTGTAGCATGTGAGGTTTTTAATTTTTTTTTTTCCCCGTCTTAGTATGGCTGCTGCATTACAGTGTAATGGGATAATATAATATTAAAGTACATGCTTGAGCCAAACCCCAAGACACAATTATTCTGGGATGGTTCAGGAAATTCTTACTTGCGGAGTTAGTGAGAAGGCAGGAAAACCTACTATTCATGTGGAATGCAGCTTGAAAAACTGATGCATTCAGATAAAGAAAGATAATAAGATAGTATGGTATTTTAATGGTACATAAAGCATCTGATACATATTGAGACTTACGTCCTGGCAGTAAAAGCTGAACAGAGGTTAAAAATGACTCAGACAAATCTGAAATGTGTATGCTGGGAAGTGGCTGAGTTAGATATAAAGCACCCAAATGTTCTGGACTAGCAATCACGTTTTTAAAAAAGTAGATAAAAGCATATATTGCTGGAACACACAGGACAAAGCATGGAAAGGTTGGGGAAACAATGGTAACTGAGAGGAGAAAAGCAATGTTGATGAAGAGAAAAGATTAGGTAGGTAGAAATACTGTTCCTTGGAAATACTAATTATATGAACACAGGAAGAATTAAGAGCATCTAAATGAAGCTCTTTTTGTGGTGTGCATTGGTAAAGGATGGTGGTGACTATCCAGTATTCTGTGGCAGGGGTGCATAAGCCCACTTCATTATTTCATTATGATCAAACTGCTAGGGTAATGTTAATACATGACAGGAATTATTGTATCAAAGACAAAATGAAAATACAATACTTTAGCTGAAGAAATGTATCATCAATGTCTAAGAAGCCTGTTTTTCTTTCCCTTCCCCCGGGTCTTTTCTATTAAATTCTCAGCTTAAACTGTTTTAGGGTAGACTTGTACACTTGCTCTGGGTAGGTTGGATATGTTCTCCAAATATACTGTCTTGTTGTAGTTGTAATGTTTTATCTCCTGTCTAAATGTGTGTTAAATGAGCTGGAGAGAACATTGGTACATGTAGGTTGTAAATAGCACATGCAAATAAAACTGCATTCAGCACAGTTGCCTAATGGAATATTAAGAGGGATTATAAATGCAACTCATTTTAATAATGCTTTATATAAAGAAAAGGCATGAAAATTTATGAATGGCAGATAGCTCTAATTTGACTTCCAAAAAAAAAGGAATGTTCTTTCTTTCTTTTCTGGAACTAGCTTAATGGTGTATTCTTCAGTTCAAGAGCAAAACCAAAATTGTTTTTCTCATAGCTGGGTAAGATCAAGATTATTCTAAATAAACTGATTTTGCTTGTTTTGCATTTCACAATAAGAGGCTTGGGAATCAAAAGTAACTTAAAAATTTATGAATGCCATAGCAAGCAGATTACAGCTCTGTTGCGTGGGTGGGGTACGTGAAGCTTTAACTTTCATCTGTATATTAACAGCTAAGTACTAAGAGACACAAAAAGACACTAAAGTATAACGTAGGAAAAGAATCTTAGTACATTTGAAATCCTGCTGGTGGTGGTTCGCAGTGAATCATGATTTTGGATTCTGTTCAGTGGAATTCCTGCTCACGTGTGTAAATACGTGTTGTGTGTGTGAATATATAGATATGTTTGTGTGTGTATGTGTATGTGTTGTGAATGTGTATATATATGCACAGACATAGATCTAGGAAGCATCTGTATTATGTAAATCAGAATGTAATAAAATATCTCAACCTGAACTGTTGGTTCCAGGGGTCTGAGCTTAGTACTGGTATATCCCCAGGCACAGACTCTGCCCCAAAGACCTCACGCTTCAGTAGTTTGATGATATGTAGTGACAGACTGAAGTTAAATAACTAGAAGGAAAGGGCTGGCTTTTTTCTCCTGTGTATGACTGAAAGGAGGAGTTATGATGAGGTAACATGGGGCATGATGAGTTCTGTCTCACAAGACAAGTTTCAGCTCTCAACAAGGGTTTCTCATTTATGAAGAGTAACTCCAGCCCTGCAATCCATTAAGTTAGTTAGGTCTTTGATTGCTGTATAAGGGTCTGGAGCAATATCACCAGACTGATCTTAAGTAAAACAGAAATGGATTTAGCAGATTTTACTGGTTTTATACAGTCTGTATGTTTATAAGAGGCAGTATTTTCCTCTGTGATGTATTTTTCCCAGCACATCTATATTGAATCACACTGTTTAGACAATGTCTCTTCTTAAAAAAAGAAAGAGTTTAGTTTCTGAGATTTAGATTTTCTGTCAGCCACTTGGCATACTTATCTATAAAGTAGAAGAAAAGTTTTAAATTTAACATGTATACCTAGCTAATGAACCTTTCCTGAAAAATATAATGCCATCTTGTACCAAATATACGACATCTGAAAGCATTGAATCCCATAAAAAACCTTGCTGAAAATAAAGAATTATAATGCACACTCAGCAGGCTAGCACTAAAGCCCAATTTTCTTTACTATGTAAGCACTGAAGTCTTTTGCATAACACCCCAGAGACAACTCTAATACAGTCCCTGCCACCTATGGTTCACATCAAGATGGAGGTCAAGGTGTAGAACCATTTAACTTAAATCCCTACTACAAGTTATTAGCTAGGAAGAGAAAAGGGGGAAATATGCGATGGAGATGTGTTCTACATGACCAGAATAAAATAACTTTTTGCTTACAAGTGGTGATAGGTAAAACAGAAAACAGCGTCTTACAAGCCATTAGAATATTTTAGCAGAACTTTAGCTCTTTTCCTTACAACCTGAATGAAATCACATAAATTAAGGGGGAGGGGGGGAGGGAGGAAGAGATATTGTAAAAGGAGATGTGTGTGCAAAGATGTTAGCTGCTACCTGTAAGGGTCTGCTAAGGTTTTTACATTGAACTTTTAATTTCATAGGTTTCTTTGTGTTTTCTGAATATTACATTTTTATCTGTGAGTTTAGGATGGTGTAGTGGTACAATACCAGTTCCATAAATTACTTATATTTGGAACTACCTTACTTGCTATTTTGTCATTGTGTTGTATAACTTCTATCTATAACTAATAATAGTAAGAAAATTAAAAGAGTATTGTTTGTAATGGATGATGATGGTGTAGTGGAGGGAAACAGGAACAATTATTCTTTTCTTGTACTTTTATAAATCAAGCAGTTGTAAAATATGTATTCCAAATTAATAAAATAAGTAATTTACTTGTGGAGGTGAAGCATCAAAAATTTTGTCACCCTCCCTGCCTCTGCTTTTTCAGCTCCCTATATAATCCTCCCCAGCAAATTATAATGATTGAAAACTGAACTTTTAAATGGAACTCTAGATATGACCGTAATGATAGCTCTGCCTACCATGAAAGCTAGAATAATGATTCCAATTTAGCTACACTGCTGTATACTAGGAAAGCTTTGGACATGATAAGCGACCCAGCTGCAACTGAAGTACAACTGCTAGACAATTTCCATTCTAAAACTAGCATAGTTTTGTAAAGTTCAGTGGCTCTAAAGAATCAGTTGGGAAGATTTTGTATACATCAGTCTGAATGCATGTTCACCTTCAGTGAAATGTTTGATTCATAGCATATTCTTACACAGGGCCTGTGATATTACATTTAATTTCTCTCAGTGGCATGATCCTTCACAAAACTGTTTCCAGTATAACACCTGGGCAGTTCATCCTAAGAGAAATCTCTGTCTGAAGGCAGAATTCAGCTGCAGATTTGGGGAAACTCTTTTCCTAGGAGAAAGTTTTCCCAGGATTTCTTCCTCTATGCCAATACCGTGTCCTCTGGAGCATATCGGATTGGCGTAGAGGAATCCAGGCTGCTGGGTGCTCCTCTTGACATAACAAGAAATCTCCTAAAACCTGGGGATAAACCTCCATTTCCTAACAGAAGGATGGAGTAACTTGCCTTCATGGGGAGGCTAGGGGATGTGCATGGTGCTTGTGCATTGTGCTTGTGCATTGCACAGCATGTGTGCAAGGGAATATCTAGGCGGAAACTCAGCAGTGAGAATCAGCATGATTGGCAGGATATTCAGAATATTGGCAGGATATGTTATTTAAAATGTGAGCACCTTTCTGAGCTCATGGAATCGTCATAAGTCATAGGGCTGTAGGCAACATGCTGTCGTTTCTTACTTCTATCAATAAACATTTTGATGCCCAGGATTCTCCTCTTGATCTCCATGCATGGGAGCCTCACAGGTACTTGCTGCTGCATCATTTATCTACAGAAAACGGAAGGAGAATGGGCAATCTGGTATAGAAAACTAATTTAGGGTAAAGGAGGAAACCTGGAGAGATTTGTTTGCAATAGACCCTGGTGGATACAGGAAGGGGCTAATGTAATTGTTACTCCAGGCTCATGAAGTTAGCCTGAAGTGAATTCAGTGTCTCAGCAGCAGCAGCGCTCTGGCGCAGACAAAATGGAACTGTTGCCAGTTTTCTTCCTTGATGACCTCCTACCCTGTCCTGTTTTGCTTGACTGTTTTCTCCCATTAGTGAAATACTCTCATTCACCAATTTGAGGTAGGAACAATGAGTCCTGTGTGACTTAAAATTGTGCGTCTCTTTATGGAGCTTACTTCTCTGCTCTTTCTGTCATTTGGTATAGGTCTAACAGATTGGTTATTCTGTATCTATGTCTGCATCCTCTTCCATGACAGCTCCAGTATGAGCTTCTGGTAACAGCTGATCCTATCAGACCTCACTGCCAGTAATTGCCATGCACTAGGCCTTTCTCTGGCCATCTGTGCCAACGTGAATATCATTCAATTGACCTGTCTTTTTAGTGATATGAAAACTGTCATTCTGGGCTGGAATTATTGCTGGGCCAAGAACAATGAGGGGTTCATAGCAATAGCCTCAGCCAGGGGTGACAGCAATTTTTCACTTTTACTGGACTGATAAAATTTGCTCAAAATTGGCAAGTTTGCGCAGTTGAATGATTGAAATCAAATTCCAACCGGCACCCCATGTATGCATATACTTGTGTACACAGGGAACAGTGTTTTCATGGAGATAAATGGGGTTTCTTACAGTGCAGAAAGCTAAGCACATGTTTGTCTTTGCAGAACATGGGTTTCAGTGTCTTTGCACTCCTGATGTAATTATAACCGCACTTGCACTGCAGTCACTGTTGAAAGCTCACTTTACTGAAATCAAACTAAGTGAAGACATGCTGCTAGTGCCTAAAGGAACCCAGTTATCTAGTTGGAGATGCTTTTGTCTGTCCTTAGGCAGCAACAGCCATAGGTATGAACTATGCGTATCACTGACTTCCCTGCTGTATAATTTTGTAAGCTGATATGCAGAGATGAATTGTTTGCGGTTTTACGGTGGACATTGCAAAGCTCACTGTGCTTTACCTGTTCAAACTATTTGAATGTCTGTGTACATATCAGGCATATTGCATAAATTGTACACAAAAATTGACTGAGATCATAGTTGATGTCTGAAAATGTTAATTTGCTAGGAATTCTCTTATTTTAATAGCTGTGATTTACTGAACATGATGAATTCTCTTTAAAATATTTTGGATGATACATCAGGTCAGTTGCCTTGATCATATCATGACTCATGATTGATTGATATAATTTGTCAGTGTTATAAATTTGCTGATTATATCACTGTTTCACTTACTAAATTTTAACCTTTTTTTTTTTTTTTTTTTTGTCTTGCTTAAAAATGCAAGTGTGGAGAAACATAATCAAAGACTTCAATTTTTTTCATTCAAATCTTCCTTTTGATTCTGCCTTCAGTTTCTGACAGAACTGTGCCTGCATTAATAGTGTGCCAGGCATCCAAATGAATACAGAGTTTATGGAAATTTGGAGAAAGTAGCTTCCCAAAAGACACGATACTTCTTGGTGCACATAGAAGTGTCTTTTCAGTGAGCAAAGGAGTGATCCACTCCCATCATACAATTAACAGATGACAGCAAACTTAAAAAAACAATAGAAGTGTACAGGAGAGGCGAAAAGGAATAAGCTGCATCCTGTTTATTTGTCCTTTTGCTGCATGTGGTAATAGTCACTTATCTGAGTACCTGTGAATATGAAAAGGCTTTTGAAATGATGAAGAACTCTCTGTTCCATGGTAACGACAACAACCCGTGACATTTCTAACCTTACCAGCAGGTTAGAAACTATTTGTGTTTTCTTCCATTAAGAATTTTACCCCTTCTGAAACATCTATTTAGTTCTGTTTGAAAGAGAAAATCATATCAATATGACCTAAAACCACAAATGAAGACTATCTTCTCCCACCTAATCTGCATATGTTTAAGTATTTATGAGCCACCTGCTGGGGATATGAGTTGGTTATCAATCTGATAACACCTAGTGTTCCTTGGAACTCTCTTTGTAAGCACCAAAGTATATATGCATTAACACTAAACGAAACCAAGCAACTGATAGTAAAATATTGGATATGTGATGTTTGTCTCTCTCTCTCAATTTTTCCCCCTTTTAATCTGAGCTCTCAAAAGTATCTGAACAAGGAAAAGAATAAACAATCTTTATGGATCTCCAGCCTGGAACAAGTGTGTAATATATTTCACTCAGCATGGTCTAATATTTTTGCATCAGAAATGTCATTCTTGCTTTATAAGTAGAGCTACCATGTAGCTGTATTTTTAAGGCTTACAGGGGTTTTCATTTAAGCATTTCAATAGACTCACAAACACTTATCCATATCCCCTGGATTTGCAGAGTTAATTTTGGTCATGTTGTTCTTTCTTTACTTTTATTTTTGTGCTATTGTTTCCAATTTCAAAGAATACGAGGTATTGCTTGATAATAAAGGTAGAAGTTAATACTGTTGTGTTTAATATCCCTTCAGTGTGTACAGTGTAAAGACTGCAATCTAGATGAAATTACTGTTGATGCCAGTGAATAAGTTATTCATAGTTTTGCAGAAGGAGTTGTACTTCCAACTTGAATGCCTCAAGAGTTGTTTATTTTACATCTTTGGATGTAAATTACCAGCTATTTTAATCTAGGAGTATATCAGAAACAGAGCTGTAGAGCGGTCTGTTTTACAGCAGCTTTGTCAAACTTACTGGTGTTCAGCCTATTTTCTGAAATTACATGGGTCAAATAGCAAGAAGATTATTTAGAAGGTGTACAGAAAAATATATTGGGAGATCTAATTTAGTTTCTGACCACTAATGACAAGTGGGGTCTGTATTTTGCCAAAATGCTGTTACTGTTGTTCTTAGCAATCAGCCTTTACTTTTCTGTAGAAAAGTATAATGGATTTAGGGCTTTAGTTTAGAATCCTATAAATTCTTTTATATCCAGAAAGACACTGGTCATGGTAACAATAAGATATTTTTCAGTGCATCATTAAACTTGAATTTGCATTACTGTGCATCAGATTTCCCATGCTCTGTATTTAGTAATAAACAACCTGGGATTGAAATAGGAGGAGAAAGGGAAAAATAGACATTACAAACTGCTTTATTCAAGTTCTTACTGTTGGATTTTTATTTTTCTTTCCTCTACATTTTATATTGCTGCAGCCCTGGTATGACATTGCCTAAGTAAATTATCTCTTAAGTTATCCATGGACTAGATTCCAGTCTTCCATGCTTCTAGTTTTGAATGCAAATAACTGCAGATGGCAAATAACTGATAAGTTTACATTGGAGTAACTGCTTAGCTTTTGCTGCTTGACCTATTGTACTCCCACAAATAAAAATGTCCTGGAAGAAACCAAGGTTGATCACAGATTCTAAACCCTTATGGAACAGATTAACATGTGTGCTTTGCAAATCTTGCTGGTAGAATGGTGTTACCTAATTTCTGAAAGAAATATTTGTCTTAAAAACTGCAGAAGCATGACTTAAAAATAATGCAAATTTCTATTTTTTCTACATTTAGCACAGCTATGGCAAAAGGCAACCAGAATTAATAGTGGAACTATAGATATATTACTGAAATTGCTACAATTTAAAACTGGTAGTGATCTGATAGAACTGCTATCTGAGACAGAAGCTTACAGAAAGTATCTGGGTGGTCTGACACCCCATATTGCTCTAAAGCCTAAATTGTAGTTACAGGACTTAAAACATGCTACTTAAATGGTATAGTAAGTGTTAAGAAATAAAATGTTTGGGTGTTTTTCATAGTGTAGATCTATGTTAATTTTTAGAAAAATTATATTAAAATAAGAATAGTTGAGCAAATGAGAAAACAAACACTAGATATTTTGTTTCGTGTCAGTATTAATTCTTAAATATCTATCTTTTGGTATGTATTTATATATTTATATTCCTTCATTTACATATATATGAAGAAAAGTAAAAATATTTATCATGCACTGTAGTAGGATGTACAGAAGATTTATTTTGGCCTTTCAGAGAACTACTGTGCATTTGGAGACAAAATGGAAATTTAGGTTTTTAGAATTCATGATATTTAGTTATGCCTTAGTTCAGCAGAGCATTTACACAAGTACTTTACTTCACTGATTGCAGCAGAACCAAATTTAAGTAGTTAAGTGCTTTTCAGAGTAGAACCACAGTTTCTTTAAATGCCAACATACCAGACAAATGTCACAAAAAATGCTCTTAGGGGAAGGAAGCTACCAGTAACAACAAACAATGAGCAGTATGGAAATCCATATTCTTCTTTATGAAAAATAGCATGGAATATTGCATGGGAAAAGAGGAGAATAATAATTAGTGTAGTACATTAGTAAGAAAGGATACAGAGAAGTTTAAGATGCTATTTTGCTGTCAAATTAGGTATACACAAAAATTTGAGTCCTATAAAGTTATGTATTTCTCAGGTCTTGTACTAGCTCCCTTAAAAAGAACCAGACTTAATTGTAAATAACCACCCAGTATTGCAAGCCACTGCCTGTTGTTAATAAGTGGAGAGGCTTTGTGGTGCCTCTTGCTGCTTATGCTTCAGAGTCCAGAATGCAAGCACATGGCTGAGTTACTGCAGGGTAACTTTGTGAGTAGTTAGTAGCCTCCCAGCTGCTTTGACCTTTGCATAATCTGCACTTGGTTTTGCCCACCTGTATTTGCAGGGTAAGTCACTTTTATTAGTTGGTAAGCAAGCACACATCAAGTTTACTATGAAGTAATATCAGGTACGTAGGGCAAATTGGCTCTGTGAGATGCTCATTCAGGCTGTAATTTGCCTTATGTTGACATTTTTGTGTGTCCATCATCTGGAGTCACTCACTGTTTAGTTTTCTTTTATGTCAAGTGATAAATTGGTTGATATTTTGTTCAATTTAATTTTAAAAATCATCTTTAATGCATGTATTTCAGTGTTTGGAGATGTTTTTATACAATAGAAGATGAATATAGCCAGTGAAAACTTTTAGTACTTTCCTGCCATGCTGATTTGTAGAGCATGGGGCTGGCTATGAAGACATAAATAAAATTAATATTTGTAAGCAATAAATATTGACTGCAGAAGGCTTATGTTCCAGGGTGCTGTTGCTCCTAACAGGTCCCACCTGCATGGCAGAGAGCACTGTTAAATGAGCATTGGTATTGGAATAACTCCTAGTGGGATTTCACTAGAGAAAAGGCTTTTATCTAGGGTAGATGTATACAGGTTTTTGGCTTCAATTTGAACCAAACAATTTTTAAGTCCAAATTTCCTCCTCAAAGTCTGGTACATCTAAAGTGATTTCTTTGGTTCAAACTATTCAGCATGCAAGTGCATGAACAAATTATGTGCTGGTTAGTGTTTAAACCTTGCTCATGAAAGGAAGTTAGTATGACAAAAGGTCATTTGCAGGTATTTCTTCTAATGTGTACTCATGTCCTGACATATATCTATAGCCAGATCAGTCTTTTTGCTTTTGTGGCATTAACAGTAGATGTGCTATGTTTGCCGTGTTTGGTTTTATGGGGCGTGGTGAAGGCGCTAAAAGGGCTCCAGTGCCCCATTAGTATGTTTCTGGTCATCATGGCTAGACCTAGGTTGTATGTGAGTGGACTCCATCACATATCTGTTTATCTCAGAGCTTCTATTATACTACAGAAAATAGCATTTGGCAATTATAAAAATAGTAATGATTGTTAGAAGTAATAGCTTCAGCTTTCCAGAGCGGCAGTGTACTAAGGGACTCAAACTCTATATACTTTTTGGTTTACCAAATTATTTACTAGCTCACAACTCCTCCTAGGCAGGGGACAAATTGTGGTCTGTTTCTGGATCTACGCTGAGCCCATGAGTGCAGGTGTACTGCAGTGTCCCATCTCCAACCAAAGAAACTCTAGTCTGAGTTGATTTTGTCCTTTGGCCAAAACAAATTGCAGAAGTATGAAGTTATGATGACAAAGATCCAGCAAGACCAAAGAAGAGGCAAAAAGGTTAAAAAAAAATTAACCAAAAACCAAAACAGAGCCCCAAACAAAACAACCCAAGCCCCTAAAAAAACCCAAACCAAGACACACACAAAAAAATAAAACCCCAAACCACTAAGGGGCCCAAGGAGAAGCATGTGTAATTGAGAAGGTTTGGGGACTAAATAAAAACAAAAGAAATTAAAAAGTAAAAAAAAAGGTAAAAAAAAAGGTAAAAAATGTTTTCACCTAGGAAAACAGTCATGTTAGGCACATAGACATGGCACAGAACAAAAGATGGGATGCTCTGAAAATTTATAGGGAGTCTGAAAGATGTCTCATCCAAACCTGCTTGATATCTGGCAAGTTTTCTAACTCCTGTAATGTTTCTTTGTTTTAATATTTGTCAAAAATGAGAGCATGCCTGCCAAGCTGTTCTCTTCCCAAAGCTCTCACAGCTCTACCTTTTTCAAACCTTTGATTAATACTTGCTTATTTCTGGTAAAGTACTATAGATCATAATTCAATAAAGATGGCATTTACTGCCATCTGTCTTGACAGTCTTTGAATAAAAAATGTGAAAGGTGAAAGGTTTACTGGTAGGGCTTATTGCCTCAAGCATACAGATGGAATAAGAAGTATTAGATATGGTACACAGTAATAAAAAAAAAAAAAATTCATCTTATTTTCCTCATCTTCTCTACTGCAGTCCTACCTTCTCTAGGCAGTTCTCTTACCAAAACAGCTTTCTCTAAAGAGCACAGCACATCAGGCCATAGTCACTGTTTGTCAGAGCAACTGCTGTAACTGGGACTAGTTGAGTGCTTGAAAACTCTACCACCATTCTAGACTGTTCAACTACTGTTACTTGTTAGAGAGAAAACAAGGAAATATTGTATATTGCTTTAATGCTTATTCTGAAAGCTGAGCTGTTTTAGTTGAACACCTCACTATAACGCAAAATTATCTTCTTCTGGCAATTCTCTGCAAGTATTTTTTAACAATGACATCTTTAAGTGTACTTAACTTGTTTAGTAGCTTCTTTAAGTATGGGTAAAAGTCATTGAACTGAATTTTAGGATTCTTACTGTAATTGGGTAGGATCCTAGATTCATGATAGATTTGCCTAATAATTCTTATGCTATAGTGTATATGAAATATCATTAGAGTTTAAAAGAGACAGGAGATTTCTGGTAGTTTCAAACCTAAAAAAGTTAGGCAACTGAGACTTGGGTTTTGCCTACTTGATTTTTTTTTTTTCCTACCATCACCTGTTTTACATATTAGTCTGGTATGAAGCAAGTCTGGCTTTAAACAGCCTAAAATTTATTTTTCCAGACCCCATGACATACTGTTCTCAAAAGATGCTACATAAAAGCTTACGTAATTACTTTGCTAAAAATACAAAAATCAGAAAAATCAAATTGTCACTTTTAAAAGCCAAAATACAAACAAAGTGCAATATTTTCACCGCACTATAAAAGAGATGATAACAAGTATCTTGTTTTTGATTATTACAGGACATGGGTAATAGAAACAAGAAAATAACATTCCCTTTTTAGTAGCCTTCTGTTTCCTACAGTGTGAAAAAAACTGATTTCCTCCTTGATGTTTCTTGTACAGTTCAGTACAGCCTTGTATATAGTAGATATCATAGTATGTTTTACTCATCAGTATCCCTGATGTTCTCGGTCACATCAGCTTGATTCTATCAGTAGGACCTGTACTTTCCAGGGTACTCTTCAGTAGGAGATCAAGGTCAGATCAAAGATGAGGTAATGAATCGAGTCAGAGTTTCTTTTCTATCAATCTGTGAACCACTCTCACCCCAAATATCCTGCATTTTTTTTTGTCAATTTTAGGTAATCATCAGTCCAAACTGAGTGGCTGTTTATAGGAGTTGGTGCCCCTCTTGAGCCTCAATGCTATAGGAATGCATAGAAAATCTCATCCTGAAACCAATTCCCTTTTTGGGTCATACTTACCCATAAAATCCTACTGACCCTAAGACTGACACAAGCTCACACAGTAATCTGCCAGTGCAAAATGAATTACAGAATTAAGTTCTCAGATGATAGCATGTGGCATGTATTCTGGAATTGCCTTCCTCTTCTTTCACCACTTAAAATGCAATTTAATCTCTTGCAGGAGTGCAACTGAAGTATTTTTCAGGTCATTGGATGACAAATGCCATTTATTAAATATGCTACATGATGCATCTCAGTCGTATAGCCTACCACTAGCTAAAAGGGGATAACACAAAGGACAGGGATGCATATGTGTTGCAGAGGCTGTGGTGTAATGTGTTGTGTTATATGAAATGATAGAATGCTTCAAGCCCTTTCAGCTCTCCTTAACTGCCGTATTGCTTTGTGATCTTTAAAGGTTAATTTTTTAAGGCTTCAAATCAAGTTGCTTCAGGAGAGGGTGAAACTTAAGATGAAACTAAGATGGGTGATTGCTTTGTATTACTCATCTTTGAGTAGCTGTGTGCCTTGAGTTCCAGATCAGGTCTAGACAATAATTACTAAAGTTTCTCTGGTAAGAACAGACAATGTATAAAATGTAGGCAGCAGTGTTTAGACCGTGTTGAGGTCTGATGTAAGTAAGCGCAGCTCTGCTGATGTCAGTGAAGTTACATCTGTTTGCACTGGCTCTTAATATAGTCTTCAGACTGCAGGAAGCCTTATTTATGGATGTACTGAATGCAGTGTGGTAGCAATAAATACTGGAATTCACTCATACAAAGTGTCTTCCATCTGAAGATCCTAAAGCACTTGGGAAGCCTGATTTTTCTTTCAAGGGAGGGGAAGGAATCTAAATGGCTACTCAGATATGTATCCTTAGACCATTTGAGAATGGGAAATGCATTGTGGATGTGGGGGGTAGTGTTTTCTTTTTTTAAAAAGTAATGATATATTTGGACATTAATGGTATAATTTACATCATCAAGAACTGAATATTTTCAGTCCCACCCAAATGTATTTTGGAAAGATGATCTGTGGTATACATCAGTTTGCAAACAGCATGAATATGTTAGCCTTTGCTGTTTTATCCTCTGCCAAAAATGTAGAGACGATAGCATCTGTTTCCACTACCCATGCTATCCAAATCATTAAAAACTCACAAGAGCTGGAAAAGAAGTTCTGAAAGCTTTCACATGTCTGTCTTTGCTAGGAAAATCATTCTCTTGTAACCATGTGTTCAGTCTTTCTTGCTTGTGGTCCCGAATTTCAGGTGATAATGAGCGATGCTTCTAAAGGTGGGATTAAAATTTAGAAAATGACAGGTTTCAAGCATAGGTCCCAAGTGCATAATTTAATAAGTGCTGCTTCAGCAATTTTTGAAATCATATCTACAGTTTTCTTTCTTTTCAATGAGATATGAAAAACTTCAGAAGCAAGGGTAGCTGAGGAAAACTAACAAGATGCACACTTAAGTCGTTGTCATATGGATCTTGGATACATAAATAAGTGAGTAGTTCTTTCCAGGGCTGAAAATCTTTTATTACAAGTTGGCTTTAGAACAGATGAAGGTTTGGAACTGGTTCACTCTTTTTCCAGATAGTTTGCTAGCAGCTATTAAGAGCCTTCTAAAATAACCAATGTACATTTCCCTTTCCCATCTCTTTCCCACACGCTTTATTTCTCCCATACACCAGTGGTAGGTTGTAGGTAGAAAGAACTTTATGTACTGATCTAACCAAACTACAGGAAATAGTGGTCTCTTACTTGTCTTATTATTTTTTAACCATATTTCTCATGTGCAACATAGAAAAATTTGAAACCATAAAGGAACCAAATCCAAAGTGACATTGAGTTCTTTCACTTTCTTCCATCTCTGCCACAAATTCTGTGCTCTGCTGTTGCAGAGTCTGGTCCCTTGTCGTTAGCATCAATAACAGTGCAGATAATGATTCTGAGCAAGCAGAACTGGCTTGGTATTTGTGGTCTAAAGCATAGAATTTAAAGACATTAAACAGCAAAGAAATGCATCATTGGTGCCTGTGCAATTAGATGTACAATAACCTTTTTAAAGTTGTCTCAGTACTTCAGTAGAAAAGGAAGTAGGAGGTTAGTGAAGAAAGCTACAAGGGGGATCAAAGTGTAAGGGTATGTAAGAATTTGAGGACCACAGAGCCAACTGAGAAATAATGACATTAAAAAAGCTTAAAATAGCCAAACCTAGGGAGGTGAAAGTAAAACTTACAATTCTACTAATATACTATCTACATCTGTTTAAATGTTAAAGAATTTGTTTTTATTCTTCTTGACTTCTGTGCTCAAGTCAGGAAGATTTCAACCCCTTTATAATCCTTAATGCTATTTAATCCTTTCCTTTTTCAAAACAGACAATATTTGCAATTATATGTAGCTTTTATGTGGCTTTCTACATAAAAAACTTGTGTCTGAAACTTGATAATAGAAACAGGCTATATGGGCACCTTAACTCTGTTATGTTAAGCTCTTCTTTCATGGCATCTATCATCTGGTTGAATAACAGACCAACAAGTGATTTTTTGATACAATTAATGAGAGTTACATGCCAACTTCTGTTGGAAACTGTTCTTCAAACTTTTTGGACAGAAAAAAAAATCACCACCACCAAAAAAAGCCACACCTCAGCATATTTGCAGCAGTGCAGCCTAGAATGTGCAGATATGCTGACTCCTGCCATTAGAGCCTATGCTTAATATTCTAAACATGTATGGTTTGTCAGGTCTGAAATAACTTCTGGTGTGAGAATTTAAAGTTCGCAGTGTCTGTCTTGGGGCTGAGCTCATTTCCGTGCACTGTGAGAAATTCATTGTTTTTGCAGTTCCAGTTTCATGAGTAAGAGGAAAATGCTGCAAGACTGGTCCTGTTTCTTAGTGGGAAAGCCGAAACAGTCTGTTGTGCAATGTGCGTATGTGGCCTCAGGGCTTCCAGACTTCTAGTCAATTAAAAAGTTTTAAGTTGAGCAAGTTTTGTCCCTTTTAGTGACGATGCAGGATATCCCTGAATAGTCAAAGAAAAATATATCTCAGGATGAGTCATGCTCTTAATATATTAGTTACATGTGTTTTCTGTACTAGGGGAAAACCAGTAGTTGCTGATGTGATTGTAAGTCACATGATCAAAAACCGTATTTTCCTTTGTAAGCCTCTGTTATGAGGCAGAACCCTAGAAAGGACATGATGCTGACCTAGCAGTGGTCCTCCAATGATGGAGCTTGACTCCTCTGTATAATTGTCTTCCAGCTCATTTCCTGTACTGCATAGTAAGCTTGCTTGACTTTCATCTAACCTCAAATTAGGAGCTTTTTGGGGCTTTTAACATTGAGGCATGGCAAGAAACTGGCTTGAATTTTGGCCTTCTTGTTGTCTTGCGAGGGAGGTTTTTTGCAGTGAAAAACGGCCATTTCCTTTTATCACCCATATGCTGCACAGCAGAGCAGGAGCCTGAAGTCTGGCAATGATGGTTCCTACACTTCCTTCCTTTCTCAAGAAATCTTTAAGCAATGTCCTGCTGTGTTATATGCTATTTTGTTTAACAACATTGTAATGACAGAAGTTTAACAGCTTGGTGTTTTTGCTAATTGTATCATAAATGTAGCCAACAACATTGATACTTTATTTGCCGCAGGTAGGCTCCTGGGTTAATTCTCCTTTGATTTAAAAAAAAAAAAAACCAAAACAACAAAAGTTATTATGTAATAATGCATTGAAAATGAATAAGCTTGCCCATTTAAAGTGAACAAAATGTCTGAAGATGTTATACTGATCAAATTTAGAAACAACGACTGTTTACCTGTGTTTTCTTCAGCTACACCACTGAATGGACATTAGTTCACAGGTTTCAGAGCTGTTATTGCATGCAGTGTGCAGACACGCTTGCATAGTTTATTCTGAATTTCTACCTGTGGAGGCTATGTGCAGATATCCAACATTTCCTTAGGCTCCTGGCTAAGCATTTTTATGGTGTGCATTCCCAAAGGGAAAATTCAGTCTGCTTTTCTTCTAAATCTTTAAGATAGTTATGACTGACAAAGAATATAGCATTGGATAGAAATATGGAAGCAATTGGGGCGACAGACATTACTTGTTCAATGGCTTAGGTAAGATGTATGGTATCTTACAATGTATCAGTGATGGAGTGAAGGATAGAGACAGACCTCTTCCTGCAGCTAACAGTGAGAGTCGTTGAAGGGAATTTCGCTTGCAAACAAGCATAACTCCTTCTAAAGTATCCTGAAAAATCAGTGTTACAAAACTGCCAAAAGGGATTAAGTTGGCACTTCTTAACTGAGATGAAACAATTCCACAAATTCATCTTGAAAACGTAAATAGATTGCGGATGCTTGGAGAGGTAAAATAATAATTGAAAATGCCGTTTTTCTGCTATTGTGAGTTGCCATTATGAGCACATGTTGCTATGTGCCAAAGCAACACAAGAAATAAAGAGAATACAATTTTCCTTTTTCATATTGATAAATGTACATCAGTGATGCATATGCAGAATAACGGGTTAAGGTAGAGAATATATGTGCATGCCGTTCTTTCAGAAATTACCAGACATGCCCATGACTTATCGGTGTGAAACACTGTGTGTGTCTAGTATGATGATGTAGTAGTCTCATAGATAGCATGCAATGTGGCAGTTACTATGGTAACAAGATGTTTTTCATTGAAGAGCCATTAAAATGGTGGCATATAAATAACATATGTACAGTATATTTTCTTTAAGAGAGCAGTTCTTGTCCAGGGATTATAAGCGCATGCTTTTTCATTCACCTTTCCTTCCCCCCCCCACCTCCTTACCCAAATTCTTGTATATTTTTGATGTCATATGAGCAGCCTGCCTCATTTTTAGCACTTTGCCTCTTTGAAGCTTGTAGTGCTTGCAGACCTGAAATGGTGCAATAAGAGATTCCTGGATAATGTGCTTGCTGTTAAGGACTTGAGATAAAAGGAAATAAAGCAAATGATACTCTCATTCCACAACTCCTAAGCATGACACTCAGGTAAGACTTAGTCAGTTAAGAGTATGAGCTTCCGGAGTGCAGAGCAGTTTGTCCCACTGCGTGCTTCAGTGCTTTATTGCACTTAACTTTAGACACTGAAATAATTCAATGGACTTCAGTTAGGTAATTCAGTGAATTAAAGCTAAACAAGGGTTGAAATATTTTCCTTAGCTAGAGCTTGGCAGTTCAGATCTGCGTAAGATCAAGTCACTACATGTTTGTAGAGACCAAACATTGCAGAGGCTCTGTTCCCACTTCCCCACGTGTTTGGAGAAGGCAAGTGGACTATGGCAGCATTGAAGATAGGTGATTCCACTTTAATGCAATTAGTACCGAAGACAAATGTCTCTTTTCCATCTGTCCTGCTGTTCAGAGTCATGTAGCACAGGACATGCGGTTTGTATACAGGTGTTGTGATTTATATGGGAAATCTGTGTAGCTGTACAGTTTACAATACTGAATGAAAATTTCCTGAGATTACCATGACATGCATTAACAAAACCAACTGTTGCTCACTTGGTACTGTGAAAGTGGGATTTTATGCCTTTCACTATTGCTCCCGACCCTGGAAAAGGAATAAAATATGCTGCAGGAAGAAATGCATTTCAGCACTAATACACAATTGCAAAGCAAATGACAAAACCTTGTCTAACTGCTGGAAGTAGACTGTTGTAACAAGAACAATATCTTAATTCTTTATCAAGTTATTTCTCTGTAGGATAAGGAATACTGTATTTGAAACATATTTTATATAGAGATGGTCATCTCATGGGTTAGAATGCAGATAGCAGGATTTTTTTTTTTGCCATACTGTGACATATGTTCAGGCAATGTCGCTTCTCTACACCATGGAGACTTATTCATAGAGGTAGATGTAGTGATCCTACTTGGTAAAGCCATACACCGTACCAAGTCCTCTACCATCTATTGGTGGATTTACCTTTTTTTTTCCCCAAAAGGAAAATCAGTGGAAATCTCCCATGAAGGTTCAGCAGAAACTGAAATTTAAGAGCTACAGCACAATCCTTGAACTCACTAGTGTGTGTAGCCAAATACCAACCAACCGCTTCCCCCAGTTCTCTTATTACCGCAAGAATTCCTGTGTTTACAGTTTATTCCTATTTTTTCCTTTGTTTTGTTTTCTTTCCAAGCATGCTTTTTAAGAGAAAAAGCCTCAGTAGCATATCAGAGAAATAAATACTTGCCCAGGCAGTCACCAGTGTGCAATAGAAACATGCATTAATCAAAAAAATTCAGTCCGAAGTTTGTGTTAGCAGAATTCAACCGTCAATTATTCCAAATCACTTCAGAGCAGCAGAGAGCATAAAGAAAAGAAGGAGCTGTGGCAGAATCTTACATGGGTGAGCTGTGGCTTGCAGGAAGATGGCATCTGTGTGACACTTAGAGCTTTTTTTTTTTTTGTATAAGGCAATGAGGAATAAATAGTTGTCTTGCAGCTGAAAAGAAGATTTAGATACTGGTAGTGAGAAGTATGTAATTCCCAGAGGACAGCCCTTACTGGAGATAGGAACCTGCTGTTGTGTTTTCCTGTCCTGCATGAGAAACTAAAGCCAAGTTGTATAATAATCATATACAGAGTTGACTTCAAATGACTGCTCAGTTTCATTGATTCAAGGGCAGAAATGCAGTGTTTACTCCAAAGAATGCTCAGTCTTGGTATTCCTGTAGGAAGTAGTTTCTATTGAAAATTATATTCTTAGCAATAGTTTTATTTCCAATTCTAAGAACAGAAGGCTGAGAAGCTTCTGTGACAGTGTGTGATAAATATGGGCAAACGCTGAATTTCTATGGCAGTTCTATGTATAAGCAGTCAAAACAAAGCTATACATTGAGAATTCCAGGCATTATTAAGGTTGTAAATTCAATAACTTAAGAGTTGGAATTCAAAGTTTGGAGGACAACCTTAACTCAATACTAGTATTGTATCAGAATCTGTGTAATCTGATTTTTTTTAATAACTATTTTTCCAAAGCTTCTGCCTTTTTGATGTATATATCCATAAATTTAGCCATACTTATGTTGCACTCCTGGACTGAAGAGGAAGCTAAAATCAAGCAACCCTTTATTCTTCTTTTCATAGGGAGGTGGATAATTTTCATCAACCTTCATCTCGGAAAAAAATCTCTATGGTTGATACATACATAAGGTGTGTCTCTGTCCCTCCTGCATGAACAAGGGTTTGTCAACTTCTGTGACAGAAGAGCAAGTCAGTAGGGTTCAAGTGAACTAAGTCAACTTGAATCTGCCACAGAATCAGTCTGTGACAATGGGTAATTCAGTCAGCTCTTGTCTGTCAGGTGGATGGTAGGGAAAAAGCAATATCGGTAAAGCAGTCTCCCTTGTGTAAAAGGTGCTTCATGATGATGACAGCAGAAATCATTAAATGGTGAGGTTATACTGTGCCAATGTTGTTACTTTTCTGTAATGGCATACAACTGAAAACAAAATAAAAACTAAGTATTCATTAGACTAATTAGGGGCACATTTTCATAATCCTCTCTAAAATCTAATAATGATTAAAACAATAATTCAGACTTTTTTATTGTTGGAAAAGGAATATTTTTCTAATTGCAGTGTTTCACAAATGCCTTTGTATCATCTGTGCAAATCAAACTCCAGTTAACCCAACCTCTAGCTGAGAATCAACAGCTATGAGATCCCAACCTACTTATTCCCATGTACCATGTTCTCATCAAAATAAGTACTAGGAAGCAGAAATAGGTGTAGAAGATTCAAATAAATAAAAGAGCCAAACCAAGTAACTACCTACAAGCTGGTGATGCATCAGTCAGCTAGGGCATTACTGCAATACTGTGCAGCTGCTGTCAGCCCTCATGTTTATACTGAGCCAGTGCTGTCACTGCTGGCCTGCACCAGGTTC
The DNA here is from genome assembly GCA_032466535.1 of Forpus xanthops. Taxonomy (NCBI): domain Eukaryota; kingdom Metazoa; phylum Chordata; class Aves; order Psittaciformes; family Psittacidae; genus Forpus; species Forpus xanthops. The sequence continues at coordinate 32,727 of JASSUY010006549.1, forward strand.
TGTGCTGGCAACTGAAGCTGATGGGGCTCAGCTTATGTGCCTGAGGTACACAGGAAAGGGGGTCTGCTGTGTGATTAGTGCTCAATTTGAAGTGCCTTGAGAGCAGCAGTTAAAGGCAGTGTAGAGGAAGTAGCAAAGTGATAGCGCTTTGCCAGGGAGGGTCTTGTCCTTGCATTGCTCCTCTTTGGCTCAGCTGTCCCTGTGTTTGTTACTTTTGTGCATGCCTGTTTTGCTTCCACTGTGGTTCAGTGTTGGTGTTTCAGGCATAGTTTTTAACTGAGTAGGGGCTACTGGAGCACCAGCCACCCATGGGAGTTGGCTGATGAGTGATACTGTCCTGTGTTACATAGTGTGATCTGTCTGAGCTGCTGTTCTCTTTGAGAACATTCTCTGCACTAGGGTCACCTATTGCTGTTTCTGGATGCCTTTTACTGTTGTCAACAGAAGTACCATATGCATATGGGACACTGTAACCTGGAGCTTTGATATCAGTGCTTTCTCAGTTGTCGCTATGCACTCCTGCTACTATTACAATAGCAGAACTGTCCCAGGATTCTGCTGCTGGTTTCATATTTCTGTTCTTAGACTCTTTCTGAAGTCACATTTGTATCAATCTTTCCAACTTCCTTATAAGAATACTGTATAAATAATTTCCCTTCCACAAGCTTTTTCTCATTACCAACTTCAAGAGAAAAGCTAAAAAAGAAGCAGTGTATTTCCCAGATGAGGGAAACCTGTCACTTATTTTGAAGTGTTCACATCATACATTCCATACTTCTGTAATAACTAGCATTAAAAATCTCATCTTGGAGGAGAAACTCTTTAGGCTCTCCAGAAAATGCATAAACTTTGTAGAAGGTGTTTGTCTTTAGAACTGACAGTGTGTGCAGAGAACTGTCTTTTGCCTATCATCTAAACATATTTTGTCCATTTATAGTTGCACAAAGCAAAGAAGAATGAAAACAATGGGGTTTATTTCTAACAGATTGGATTAAATTTTAGCACACAACTTGCTTTGTATAGCAAACACAAGGCAAGCTAGTTAAGTTGTACATGCTAACGGACCTATGTTTCACATGTCTGTGGTGGCTGAAGAAAAGGAAAGCTACCTTGGAGGAAGGATAAATAATTACTGATATACATGCTTTAAAACCCACTACATGCACTTTGTCATTGCATGAATAGGAAAGCACAAGTAGGATGTTTGAATGGAGTACAATCCTTGAACCTGATACAAAGGAAAAAACTTCAAGTTACCACTTTGGAGCAAGGCAGAAAAGGTATTTCTCTGTGGCATGGCTCTGCCTAATGGAGTAATTTAAATTTAACTTCAGCTTCATATATTTCAGTTATTTCAGAAGCAGATGAGAGAAATTTGTCTTTTTATATGTTTGATGCTGCTGGTTATGGAAAAAATTATATGCTGTTTATATAAATAGATAGTATTTAACTTTTTCTTCAGTCCTTTTACTTCTTTGTTGCCAACAGGAATACATGGTATACTAGGCTTTTTCTGGTCTAAACTGGACTTTTTTTTTCTTTAGCTTCATGCTCCTTGTAGTGCAAAACAGTAGGCAGTGATCCATGCAGGCTTCTATTTATAATATTAATACAAGCCATGTTCCATGCTAATACATCTCATTAATATTAAAGCAAGAAGTGTAAGACTGGTGAGTGCTTAATCATTTGCAATTAGCACCTAACAGCTAATTCAGTAGAGGGCTTTTAGAAGGAAAAAAAGTGTGTATGTGGAAGGGGGAAGAAGGGGGAGCAGCAGTTTTCTAAATGCTGGTTGATTTAACTTAAAGTATTAAATACTGTGAAAACTTAGTAATTAGAAGAATTCTTGTCACCAGACAACTTTCCCTTAATTGAACATTTAAAAAATAAAGTAAAAACTTTTTCTCCTTAGAAAAGAGAGCAATGACAGCATAAACCATAAAGTCCCTTTACTAATTTATTTAAAGATTGTTCTTACTGATAATCATTTAGGGTTATCTAAAGTTTAATCTGCTCAAGGCAGGAATCTTGTCTTTGCTGCAATGCAGAGCGCCCTACTCAACTTGTTGAGTTGTTTATGGATGTAGAAAGTGAATCTAATCAGCCTGCAGCTCAAGTCTCCAAATCAGATTGCTCAAACACTGATCTACACACTCTAGTGAGCAAAAGGGGTTGTTGGATGTTACGTGAAGCAACTTTCTGGTATTCTTCACATGAGTCTATGTAGCATTTGTTGTGTGGCTACTCTTCTGATACCTCAGCAGGCTGAGATCACTTGTCAGTTAGGGCTTGTCTGTTTGGGAAACTTAACTTTCCCAGGCAGAGAACCCCATAGTCAGGATTCAACTTGGCTGTACCTTTAGTATTGAGAAAAAAATGACGTCCAATATTTATCAAGTAAATATCAACAAACTATTTCTTTTCCTTCTCTCCCAACCCAATTACATTTCAGGACCTCCCTGGTGGATGCATCTCCAGTTCTGTTAGTGTCTGCTGTAACTTAAGTCTTCTTCAAAATGCCCAATTTTGAAAAAGGGTGAGTGGTACTCAGAGGCAGGCTTTGAAAGCAGGACACATCTCTGTTCCTGGCTTTGCTTTTCATTTTCTGCATTGCTTTGTTAAAGACTTCACACTTTCAGTTGAAAGAATTCATATATGTAATTAGAGAGAAAAACAAATGTGTTGCCTTTAACTGGAGATTTGAGTGTTCTTAGGAACTGCTTATCGTTTTTTGGGTAAGGTTGCTGTATACATATATGTATTACACTGTGCTTTAATGAATCATAGACAAAAATTATTGCTTCATGCAGATATTTGTAAAGAACAAATCTCATTGCTGAGGTAGAAGTAGCTTTACTGCCAACAATTTTGAAGAGAATTATATATAATTTCACATATTATGAGTAATTTGGGATTTACTTGCGGATGGGAGTTAAAATATCTTACCTCCCACCCTCTCCTCTTTTTCTCTCTATCTGTTGCAATTGCCTGGCCTGGTACTCTGCATGTTGTTCCTATTTTATGTTTTATGTTATTTTCCTTTTGTCATGGCAGTTTGCATTTCATTCCTTTTTCCAGTTGCTTGTGGCTGATCTGTATAATAACCTCAGGACTATTTACCAGTCTTTCTTCATGCACTACTCCCCACGTGTACAATCTGACCTGTGAAGAAGCAACCTGTCACAGCTCATTGATTCTGGCAGGTGTGAATCAGAGGTTATATGGGAGCAAACCTTACTGTACACAATAGATCCCATTCCCTCTCTGACCGCATGTGTGATGGCTATTTCCAAACTGCTCTTACGTATTGGCCAACTTCACCCATATTGTAATGGCTGAAGAAACCAAGTGACTCTGAGACATTCTGTGTGCTGCTTGTCAGGGAACAGAAACACTCTCAGAAGAGTCTGTACTTCCTTTCTCTCCCAGGTCTTCCAGTGTAGAGATTTGGGTAATATTTTTCAAATACAGTGTCCCAAGTTTTGACAGTTAACAAGTTAAATGATACTTAAAAACCTGAAAGGAATGGGAAGAGGGAAGCTTACAAATATATATGCAGATTATTACTTCAAAAAGACTGTAGAGCCATAAAATAATAGAGAATAGTGAAAGGCTGTAGTCTGACTCATTTGGAGGCTTAAAGAAGGCTCGTGTGGTGGTAGCAACAATCAAGTAATAGAAAAATTAGCAAATAACCTCTGGCAAGCATCATGAAAGCTTCAGGGGAGCATACTCATGATTTGTTCCTCTCTCCCTCTGACCTTTACCAGCAAAGCCTGTCCTTGGAGAAAATTGAGAGGGAGCAGAATGGTCAAGAAGAAACAATACTGAGGAGGTGCTGAATTAAATTAAAAAAAAAAATACTGTAATTTGTTGCTGTGTTTTAGAGAAAGAGAAAAAAAAGAAAAAACTTTTTGTAGAAAAAGAAATAGAAAAATGAGTTTCCAAGAATGGTTTCAAGACATGTAAAAGAAAGTCAGTTAAGTCAGCAGCACACAGAAAGGGCGACTGTATGGAAGGAAAAAAGCAACAAAAGATGAAACAAATAATAGGAGACCTGACTAGAAATAAGATGAAACAAAAGAAAGCAAAAGAGAATCAAAGCAGAAGAAAGTGTAGAAGGAGGACTTGGAAGGGGGAAAAGATTTGAAGATGCTGTTAGGAATGCCTCAGTAACATGGAGAGGGGCGAGCATGGGCTTTTACTGGAGGGGAAAGGTGGGAAGAAAGAAGAGAGGATGGCTGAATGTGGTAACAAGACAACCAGTACTAGAATCCATCTGTGTATGTAATTTATTTGCACCTCTGCAAGCCTCTGCCTAGGCACTCTACTGTTCCAACCTATTTTTGTCATCAGGAAAGCTAGTAATGGCACCTGGTGCTTGGGCCATGCTGATAGACGAGGTGAAAAAAAAATCCCTTTGGAAAGGAAAGGACAAACCTCTCAAAAAGAAGTCATTCACTTGTCGAATTAGTGGCTTTAATGAAAGTGGAAAGAGACTAATGAAAGGTTAAACCTGTAAATTGCAATCTAACAAATGGGTTCACAGAAGACAGATCTCTTTTTATAGAAAGAAAAGAAATAATACTGACAAAATATTATTACCTTGGAGAGATGATGATGAAGCCGCGATTCCCTCAGACAGCAGCATGCTCTCCTGCTGTTCTGCTGAGCCAGGCACTCCTGCTTCTCTTGAAGGATTGACAGACAAACAGCTCTCCATTGATCGCTGTACTTTGAGAGTGCTTTGATCGTTACACTGAGTCTTCAGCAATATATACTATAATGATATCTCTGCCAGAACCCAGGCAGTTCAAAATAGAATCATTAAGTTCAGTCAAAAAATCTTATGTTTACGTATTGTGAAGGGTTCGGGAATTATATAGGAGGCAGATTTATACAGCAGAGTGCTTCTGACAAAATTAAAACAAAATCATAATTAAAAATAAGAATGGGAGTTGGGTTCTTTCATCTTTTCTATCCTGCTTTTATCTTTCTGGCATTTTTCATGACTTTGGTTGTTGTTAGGGAGGGGCAGGAAAGGGGCCACTCAGTCTGTGCCTGAGAGGTGTGAATGTGTAAATGCAAGATAGCATTGGAGAACTAACAGAGGATGTACCAAGATAGCATTGGAGAACTAACAGAGGATGTACCATATTTTGGTTTGGCTTTTCCTTTGTTAGCTTACCCTTCATCTCTTTAGAGACTTTTCTTACGTGTTGTGTTTTTCCTTTATTCTTCCAGGCTTCTTTCCTGCAAATTCTTCCCATCTTACATTTTGCTTATTACAAAGACTAGTTCCACCAAACACCGGTTTTGTTTCAAGGAGGATGTAGTAAGCTTTTCATTTTCAAGTTCCTTGGGGCAGTGAACTTCTGCTTCTATGCACTGTTGGTGAAGGGTACTCCAAATAATTAGGAGTAATAAAGATGAAGTTGTTCAGGTGGGAAAGACTGGCTTCAAGATGATATAGTGTGTAATTATTTAATTTCAGCATACACCACCAACTGCTTGCAAGTGATGTGCCTTCCTTAAGGTTTGCTTGTGTTGTTCAAAAGTTTCAGGCAAATCAAGAAACTTCCTTTCCAATCTGTAGGAGAGCGATCATGAATATTCTTTTCTTCCAAATAAGATGCAGTTTTAAGTAGGACATGAATATAATAAATATGTTGTGTAAAGGTTATACTTCTAATCTTTCAGCAATTCAGATATTTAGTAATTTGGTGTCACTTCAGGAAGTTTTGAGTGTTTTATTGTGCCTTACATTTAGCAGCAATTTGATACTGGAGAGGAAATTGCTGCAGTCCCTATTTTTCATGGTTTGTTTGAATGAATAATTAACTATAAGACATGATTAATTTAAAATATTTAATAATAAAGCATTTCAGTGCACCTCATGTAACACCCTGTATCACTTTCACAGTGTGCTGTATATAAGAATTACGGTAGTAAAAAGCAGATGCAGCAGAGCACAAGTGCCAGAAGTGCAGAACACAGTAGTTGAAGCATGGAGAGCAGTGCACTGCCCTTCTTTTACCTGACTGAGAAACCCTTAGATAAAATGGGGAGGAGGTGGGGGGTGTGGAAGAGAGAATGGGGTGAGAACAACTTGCAGTAGTTGCAAAAAAAAAAGAAAGCTATACAACAATTGTAAACTGAATGAGGTGATTAGTGAAATTTTGTCAGGAAGGAAAGGCTGATCTGGTTACTTCAGGGATGTCAGACCCAGTGGATTGCCCGCTGGGCTACCAGTGTGTAGCTTTGTCGCTGACTGGGTGTATACTTGCAAGCCATTTCATGTACTTGTGTCCCAGGTTTTCTCTATGCAGAAGGAATATTGATATTTCTAAGTGGTTTGAGATGACAAAAAGAAGTTCAGTGTATTGAGTAGCATTGCCCGTTTGCACCTGATGGATTGCAGAGTTCTGTGCATTTTAAGAAATGGGGTTTGAAGCTGGTGCCAAGCACAAAACTATAGTAAGATATGGAATGTGGTTTAGCAGACATAGATGGCTGGGTGTTCTTCACTTGTGGTGGAACAGTCACAGAGAAAGCATCACTTCACAAAATCCTCTTACACTATCTTGAAAATGAAAAGGAGAAAGTAATTGACTGTAAGAAAGAGGAAGAAGTAGAAAAGAGGGAGAAAAAATAAGCTAATTCTGCAGAAACTGCCTGTAAAACTCAGTTTTGTAGGCTTTTCCAGGTGGTCCCTGGGAGGAGTCCAGGAGGAGCTCTTCAGTAGCCTGTCAGGCCCCCCTCTCCCACAGGCTCTCAGTTGTGCAGAGACTCCCACCTCCTTTCTCAGATGTGTGGTTGCAGCAGTGAGGGGAAGCATCATCTCAAAACTTTTTGTGAAAGCCAATATTAAACTATGGCTTTCCACTAATGATGAGTACTTCTCAAAAACATCCTAAAGATCAAATTCAACACAATTTCTGTGAAGAAAGCAGACCTTCTGAACATAATCTCCACATTAATATCAAAAGATCTGTTGCTGTAGCAGTCTGGGTCACTAAAACTCCCACTGATTTCTATGTAGAACCAAATGTTTATCAAGAGGTGCACAGCAGCTTGCAGGAGTGACGCAAAGCCATGTGGGCTCTGTTTCAGTCTTGTTCCCTGCATGAAATATACGTCTTTTGTGCTTTGTTCTGGCTAGCTGGTGACTTTTAAGCATACGTGATAAAAAAGCAGTTCCTGTTTTCTCATTAAAACTTTTCCTGTTTGTATCACTGAAGTTTGTTTTTAATTGGTCATCTTAAATTGGGCATTAAATTCAGTTTTCTTTTAACAAGAGTATTCTGTGTTCTATCAAGGGTGATTGCTCCCAAACCCTTTCTTGCTCCTGGCTTGTAAGCATCAAGTTAGTATGTCCAAGAAAACTTGCTCTGTTATTTTGGCTGTAGTTTTTGAATAATGTTATTTTAAAATATCATTGACATTTCTAAATAGACCAACAAGAGGCATAAACACAGTTAGCCAAGGTAGAGGCATTCATCCAGTTACATGGAGTTTGTATTTTCTTTCCTGCTGAACTCCAAACTGGAGTCTTCCTTCCCACTCAGTATCTGCAGGACAAAGTCCAATGTTGAGACTAATTACTAAATGATCTTTGATGTATGAGATGATCATGCAAAATGTGAAGCTGATCCAAAGCTCATGAAATCTGGAGGAATCTTTCCATTTAACTCAGTCAACTGTCAAACAGGGACTATGTGGAGGAGAGAGAGGGTATGTGAGCTGTTGCTTGTGGAAAGTTCCTCAAGGACAAGTAGTCTATAAAAAATCATGAGTTTTGCTATCAGGCAGGCAGCATGTGGCCAGAAATGCTGGGAAATCTGCTGAGCAAGTTCTAGGCAGAGAAATATTAATGGAGTTTCTTTAGATTTCTGTCATATTCGAAAACTGTCCTTTATCTTGTAAACACAACCTATCTGCTCTTAGCTCCCTGTCAATGTAATGAGTACAACTGTCATTTTGTTACAGAGAAACCTAGATTGAAGTAATTGCAGTAAGAGTTTGTGTGGGTCAGATATGATAATGATGGCTGCAAGGTCAGAAAGCTGCTTTGCCATTGATACGAGCAAGAACAAGGCTGGATTCCAAATAAAACATCAGGTTTTTAGGAAAATTTCACATTAGGTAAAGCTAATATACATGGTATTGTAGTTAAAGTGGAATTTTCTTCTTTTCTGATTTCTTGTTTCTTGGTCCATATTAGGAATAACATGCTCTGTTATTATGAAGTTCTGGTAACTGAACACCTGCAGTGCAGTATTGAATGCAGTGCAATATTTTTCCTTACTAGGTAGCAAAGTCTTGATGAGTCTGAAGCAAAAAGATCTCTAAAAGGCAAAGTACAGTTTCTGCCATAGTACTTGTCATCTTCCCATGTTATCTGTTTATGCAGTGTGGAATTTTTAAAAATAAATTATATAAATATTTATGCAAATGTTGATTTGTTATTCAGTAATCAATCTTTGTTGGATACATTATAGCATAATCAGTTCTATGTTAAAAAGCATTTAATTTCATGCCTAATTAACATATTATAAATTGAGGAGTGAAAATTAAATTATTATGGACAGTTTGCAAATGTAATACATACAGTGTTCTTCGGTAATTGCATGAATATTGGATGTAATGTGATGTGTTACCTCCACTCTTTTTTGTGCTCACTCTTTACTGAGAGTGGAATGAATGAACTCCAAGGGCTGTGTACTGTACTGCCCTGAAGCAGCATCAGATTCCCATTAACATCAAAGCGAACTCTATGCAGAGGCAGAGCACAGTGTATGGCCCAGTGTGCGTAAATTAGATCAGCTCCATGTAGGCATCTGGAATTTCGAAACACGTCTACCTTTTGAGGAGCAATTTCCTGTAACTTGATTATTTTGGCAAATAGTTGCATAGTTTGGGCCCAGTCCTCCTTTTTGTATAATCAGTGGCAAAATTTCCACTGACTTCAGTGAGAACTGGACAAGGTGCCAAAAGCTGTGTGTGTAGCTTGTGGAGTTTGGCTATGCCTAATTTCATAGCGCTGTGAATTTTGGAAAAATTGCTGCCACAGAATATTGTTGCCTTGTTTTGTGCTGTCTTTGCACTTCACATAACGAATTCCTGCTTTCTGTAAAGGGAGTAATGATTTCTTGAGCAACTGCAGAGACAATATGTATTGGTTCATAATATTTTCTTTGGGATCCCTGACTCCCTGGGAATTCAAAGCCAGCTGTTTGCGTTGCATTTACAGTGCTTAGGACTTAGGATCTCTGAGTATGGTGGAAGCTTGACTTTTGTCTAATTAAATGTACTTTGTAATGGAAAATTTGATACAATATACAGGACTGGGGTCAGAAAACTGAAGGGCAGAATGGGACTGCTTAGTTTTATTCAGCTGAACCATGCAAATTGGCTCCCAACTGAATTGTTACTGTTAGCTGAATAACTGAGTAATCTTTGTTGTTTAGAGATAAATAATAATACATGTTACTGAATTCCACTGACAAATAAATCATTTAATGATTGAGATTATATAAACATGCATATTGAGGGGGGTAAAAAAAAAGCTTTGAGAAGTAAAGCTCCCTTCAGTCGATAACAGGACAGTTTTGTAAACCACTTAAAGCTGTGATAAAATCCTACTTGACTGGCCCATGAGCAGATGTGACAAGTTGAATTTATTTCCTCTCTTACCAGGAAGCTTTGCAGGAAACTCTTAACATATGGTGCTTTTCACTTCCATCTAGAGCTATAAATGTTATTGGAAAAGGATGTTCCCAGGAGCAGCAAGTTTCTGACGTTTCTGCCAAATGGACTCCAAATGATCCTTCTGCGGTTCTGAATTCCCCAAGATCTTAGGAGCTGGCAGCCAAGAATCTCTGATCTAAACACAACTCACTAATTTAATTATTTTATTATAGATCTGTGGAAGGCTCTTGCAGACCGGTGACTTTGCATCTGTATTGGATCTAGCTAGGCAGGAAGCACAAGTTAGAAGAGTATAAATATTTTGTTTCATAACGGCTTTTTGCTTGAAAACTTGGAAACCATTTCACACACAAATCAGTCACACAAGTTTGAATGCAGAGGAAGGAGAAACAGAGATAAAAGTAATATCAACTTGTATTTGGTTTATGTTTTGAATGTCTGTTTCCTTGGGAGACAAAGTAGTCTGTGTCCAGTAAGTGGGACTAGTGATGAAAATCACAACATAACATTGTACATCTGCATTTGAGGTGTCCCCTCACACCCTCCCTGAAGAGGTAAATTAAGTACTTGCATGGAGAGCAAGTCACTGAATCCCTGTATCTGGTTTATACTAGCACAAGAGGTTTGAAAGAAGCACCAAAGTGTATGTTTTTGTTTAATGTGGTTCCAGTGTATTTTACTGTAAGAAACTAAATAACTTAATTTTACATTTTTTTTCTATTGGAAGATTAGCTACTGCCTACAAAATAACATTTGTTCCAAGATTATGAACTTGCAGTGCAGGAGTGTTTCACTTGTAGGTTTAGTTGAAGGACTGAAAGAAAAAAGAGGGTTGTGTTTCAGGTGGGACATGCTCTGGAATGGCATCAAAAGAGGAGGAATATGAGCTCTAACTGGTGACTCAGGAAACCACAAACAAACCACTGCCAGAAATAATCATAACACTTAGCTTGAGCATTTGAGAACAATAAAAACAGGGCCCCTCAGACAGCCAGAACTTTTCTTTGGAAAAACAGGGACAAAATTCACCTCTGTACTCTAGACTTGAGTAAATAAAAACTTAGGATACCGATTGGTTAAATTCCTTATTATTTGCATATTTCTAGAGGTACTTCAGTGTAGGATCATGCACTGTTAGCACAGATCAATTGTTGTCCATGAATCAATTACAACATAAACCATAGGAAGAATCTGAGTAAGCAGATACTCAGATGCTGTGCTGAAACAGGAAGCAGTGTTGCAGATGCTGTGCTGAGAGGAAAC